>JABASH010002557.1:0-19638 GCA_019776445.1 Tomocerus maximus | reverse complement strand
TATGCAAGGTATGTGCTAGAGTGCCAGTGCAACAAACACGGCAACATCGAATCGGTAGATTGAGTCCGCTTTCCCTAACGTCCGTAGTAAATAGAGTCCGCCAGTAAATAGTAGCCTGCTTCCTGGCTACAGCACTCAAGACAAGTCTCGAAAGATCGGCAATAGGAAGGGATTAGAAATCATATTGTTAGAATAATATCATTTACGTTCTTTGACTCAGCTATGGAAGTATCTTTGATTCATACATACAGACATCCGTTTCTCTTGTGTATTTAATAATTTAATATCTGTACTGAAACCAATCTTTGTAGATTGTTACTAACAATAACCTGACTTTTCTTAGTATTATTGAATATGAAATCCAGGGTGCTTCAGTCAAAGCACCCTGAAGAAATCAATAATTAATTCAACCAACATCACATGTTCCTTGTATATTTAGGTCTAGGATAAACCAAAGTGCTTTTAAAGTTTCATTTAAACTATTTCTAAAGCTAGAAGTACTGAAGGTTTCGTTCTATTTTCAATTCTCGGAAATGAATCTCTATAAAGGGAAAGAACGGAGAACGTGAGAAGTTGCGACGTGTAATTGTGACTTACAATGAATCGTTACAGACTCGTGACATCATCATTCTATTCCATTTATCACGTTCATGTTTGTCAGACCAGAAATCATAAACTAAGATTAATAATAATATAAGACATAATGTTTTCTTCAAGTAAAGTAGCCAGTAGCTTTATCTTGCCCGAAGCTTGTAGAGTCGCACTTCCATCGGTCAGTACGCGTTCGTGAGCACGAATAGATAACTCGATTGACATATAGGCATTGTTAACATAATTTGAATCGCTTCAGCTAAAAATGAATGACACATTATAGTAAAAATAGATATGGTAAAAATATTATATTAAAAAGGAAAAGATTTAACTTATAAAATCTCCTTCTAGACAACAGGACATAATTATATAATATATTGCATAGAATAGACCGAAAGCATGAAAGTTGTTGTTCCAAATGACTATCTCCACTGCAATAAACATTTAGTGACTCGTCGTGTCGTAAGCTACTTATTACAGCAATGACGCATGCAGAAATAATTGGCATGCATATGTTAGTTGACCAAAAGAATAGTGTTTGATGAAATGAGATGTCTAAAGATACTGCGGAAACTGCATAATTCTTTCATGCTGGAAAAATTTACGGATGGAAAATCAAATAAGGCCGACTTGAATATAAGGAAGTATTTATAAACACCAATTTACATAGCTAGCTTATAATCAGAATCTTTACGTTTACAACTTGATACTAATAATATCATACCAACATAATACTATGCACTGTTGAATACTAATTGGATGTTATCCGATTTGCGTTGACGAGCTTATTTATATCCTTGCGCTTTGCCATATTAGACTTATTTTTGTGTATAAATATAACCACAAAGATGATTTTGCTAATCATTTTTCTTGTTATCATTACTCTAGCTTTGGATATTAAATATTTAAACGAGCATTTTGACTTCTTCCTTAAACGTATGTTATTATTATGATTGCACTTCCTACCGTTATTGTTCATGTGCGTTAGAGGAAATTGTCGTCATAAATAAGTGAATGACGATACAGACAATATTTAGCCAGTGAGAGTCAACAGACCACACCTGCTGTCATTGGGATAATAATAATGTGCGTAGTTTAGCAGTTTTTGTAAGACGTAAGTACATAGAAGGAAACTTAGTAATGAGTGTGGGTATTTAGCATTCTATCAAAACAGCTTTGCTGAGCAAATATTTGATTATTTGCTATGTTCGGTGAGTTGCTTTCATGTTCATATGATTTATGACTAATGCGCTGTCGGTACTTCTAAGGACTCGACTCTGTAGAAATGCCTCTACAGCAAAATAATACAGATATTATACAGATATATCTGTATAAGTATATCCTGCACTCTGAACTGAAGAAGACCTCTTAAATAATGCACATATGAATGAATCACTATATCTTTGTCCTAGCATATACTTCCCTAAAACCAATAATTTCTGACGCTTCTCTGTCAATATCTATTGTCTTCCTTCCTATACATACCCACAAAACACTCATATCGCTGTAACCCAAGTATAAGCTGGCAAAAATACTATATTTAAAGCTTCCGTGCAAGCCATTTGCTATAAAATTGTCATGATACTCGACAGATAGGATGACCCATAAAATATTCGACACTGTTGTTAAATCCATGCATTTTAAAATGCAATATGATAATAAGCAATGCAGTGTATTAGGCCAAAGCACCTTTATATCTATAGCTAATGCTGTTATTATTACTAAGCCTTATAGTAAATCTTTACAGATTATTAGTTGTATCTATTTTAATTGCAGCTTTCTGTGAGTGAGTATAGTCGAAAGATATACTGCGCAGTAATACAAAACTAATAAGGTAGGATTTAGTTATAGTCATTGTGGCATTACATAAAATGACAGGCTGTCCATTACTTTATGCATTTATATGTAACAGCCCATCTTGTAAATAGGTACATGACATGGGCTCATGAGTCTTATGAACTGCGGCTTGCAAATCTATAGAGACACGTTGGGTTGGGCGATTGTGTTATGGCTGGGATACTTAGTCTGACTCTATTTGGGTATGTTCATTCTATGTGTAGGATTTCCCTTTGTATATGCTCTAACCGCACTAGTCAGTATAAATATTTACTAAAGCATTACGAGATGACTTGCCGACTTTAATAGAGAAGACGAGGCACGAAAGCCTGCCTATTAGTTATTGACGGATTCTTTACATGAAACGAACTACAGCACTGTCAGACTGTCAAAATGAATGTGAGGGAATTTATTTATGCTGAACTTTCAGATTAGGCGATAGCTGAGCTAATACTAGGAATAGAACTCCCAAATACAGCTACATAAACAAATGACTGTTTATGTTCTCAAAAGTTCTGCAATAAAATATATTGCTGTGTTAAGAGTGACAGAGTGCTTTCATAAATGTAAACGGAGCAATAGAACTGGTAATAATAATCTTGTTTACCTTTACTTGTACTTAAACGCAATTTTAGATTCATATCTTATATTATAACTCGAAATTGCATATACATTGTAGAAGATCGCTAAGGTTTGGGTGGTGGAATCAATATTAGAAATACAATGTTGACCCTTTCTATTCGAAATATTTATATTATTGTTCCTCAGGGTAAAAGGGAATTCTTTTTTGCATTCCAGATGAGGAACGAAAATTTAGATTTGGCCCCTAGTAGTGGGAGCGAATCAAGTCCCAGTTGGGCTTCGAACACTCCACGAGCTTCAGAATTCAATTTCGACTTTGGACAAATTCGCACAGTTGACGATCTTTCATCACAACTCAAGGTGGGTAACTACATTACAAATAAGCGGCAGAATTGTCTTTGATGTCATTAACCTCCAGTAAAAATGATATGGAAGTAAAAAGTAATAAGGAAATATTTCCGAGCAGTCCACGACGTTACGTTCGAGTCGCAGCTCAGAAGTCCTCAGTGAAAATTCGGAGGAAAAGAGTACAACGAGTTCGGGAAGCAGTCAGTTCCTCTACCCAAAGTCATCAAAGAAATGCATGCATTTCGGATCTGGAGAGCTCCACAGTTCATGTTCATCTTCCAGCACTGGGGCTGGTGGGGGAAACACATCAGGTACTGACAATTCAATTATGCCCTTGTACTCCATTCACTGTACACAGAAGAATACTACGCATCACACTATGCAAATTAATTGCAAAGTCAATATTCATTCGACAGACTGAACTGCAAGGAAGTTGTTAGCATAATGAATCACATTTGCTATAAATTAACGAGAAACACATTCATTCATTAAAACTTAATCACAAACCCAATAATAGAGATTAATCACACACTTTCTATATAATAATAAGGCAATAGTGTATACTAGTTACGTTGCGGTTGGTATTATCAGATTATTCTCATTTGCTTAAACTAAGGTTAAATTAATTCGTGAACACCAAACAGCGACAGAGATTAAAGTAGACCAGCAAGCAACTAGTAGAAAATAATAGAAATGTCTTCTCAGTCTGGAGAAAGATAAAGTTCACGAAGTAGTTAAGGAGGGGTTCATATATGGGCATTGTGAGAGGTACTCAAATCAATGCATTGGTAAAATCATCCTAAAGGCCACTAAAAATTTTATATTACGAAACAAACCAGAGGTTCCGACTTCAAATTAATTTTGGGTTCGACCTGTGATATCAGATCTATTTTTTGAGGAGTTTGATAGGAGTCGGTGAAAAGTTGCAGCAGGAGGATTTTGTTAATCCACTTGAGACTTTCCCAATGTAATGCCCATCATAATCTGTCCTTAATGTGCAAAATGTGATGATATTTCATGATTAGATCAATAAACAATTTTACCATATACTGCTACAGTTTAACTAGTTTAAGTACTTTAACGAAACCGAACCATATTTACTTTGGTATATACTATTACTTGTATTATATTTTAAAGCTAGCCAACTGTGGATACAAATATAGCAACAGTAAATGATTTTTTTCATGGCAGAAGGTTGGAGGGAATTTCGGGAGAGCGAAACAGGGAAAATAGCTGGACCATTTGATTTAAGGCTATTTACTTCCCTCCACTGTATTTTTAGCAAGCCATTTATTTGGTGGATTCAAAGTAAACTTTCGACATTGAATTGCTTTCACGTAGTATATACATAAACGTTGAGACCATTACGTTTTCATACTAAATAGGGTACCTACGGGATTGGAATAGGAAGACCAGGAACGATGGACATATTTCTGTATAAATGTGCCTAGTGGTGAAAATTTTGGTTCCAGTGGTATAAAGGAAGGAAGAGAAAGTTTTCAGGGCTAACAGTTGGGCATTTGTGTCAAGGTCACAACGAACGAGGAAAGAAGAGTGTTCAGTGAGGAAATCTGCGATCACGGAATCCGTAACCCTTTCGCCAAATGTAGCAAAAGTAACTTTCTCTCTTGGAATTTATGTCCTATTACCCTTCTTCAATAAAATAATATTATTTCGCTATTTATCGAGCAATGGGATCCTTCCCCATTCACCTACTTTCTCCTTATATTACTATTGTGATTCTTTCTCTGGAGTTTAGGTGCCTACCTGCCCTGAGATTTCCCTAAAATGCCAAAGCTATTTCCCAACAAGCTCACGGTCACAAATCATCTCAGCTATTGTTAACACGCCCACTGATGCTTATACAACAGATGTAGGAGACTAAAAATGTTACACTCGATGGAAAGTTTATAAGGAAATAAATTGGAAAATGCAAATATTGCAAACATGCAAAATATTTATCGTGGCCGTGACGAATTTCAGTCTAATCATGTCATCCTTGATATTTTCAGACGAGAAGAAATCTAGCAAAGAATCCAAAATTGCGAAATTCCTCCGACGGACGCAAAGTGCGAATGAAGACCGATCTTCGCCTCCTGTTGCCGTAAGTAGCTTCTTAGAATGTTTGTAAAACGATAATACCATTATCCTTTTGCCCTTAAGAAAATTGTTTGACGATGTCACATCACTCAATAACACTTGAGCCGTGCAATCGAAAACGTGCCATAAATTTCCTCACAAAAATACACCTACTCATATTTCCTGCAGAAAGGATTGCTATTGTGCTGTGCCTTATAATTTGCCTAACAATAAGACATACTCGAAGACGGAGAAAAGACGACGCGACGCAACTGAGTTTTCTTTTGAATTCTCTCAGAAGTGCTCTCGTCTTATTTCCATTTTTTGTAATAACTGTCTGCAACCCCCTCGAATTAAGTTTATAAATTCGGAAAGACTGTTCAAGTTCAAGGATGTTTTAATGGAGATTCATATTCTCTTTTGTGGCCTTAAATGTCAAAGGAAATATAATATCACGGCCGGTTTTGCTAAACTTGTTTTTCCAAAACGGATATTTTCCTTTCCAAGAAGTCTAATGGACACTTAGAGTTTAAAAATAGAGAGAAGCAACAGAATCCATTGTTCATAAAATTAAAAGAATATCAAGTAAAGTATGGATAGCGACGTGGAGAGGATAAGTGTTGGTAGGCCAGAGAGGTGCTCCAGTTCAGTGGAGAAAGCAAATAGCTGGAGAAGAGGAATGTAAAGGAGAAAGCACGCACATGATAGCTGCAATTTATTTTTTCTCGAGTTTTAGAGCAATAAAGCTTCTTGGGATGGGATCGTTGGCTTCTATTGTCGTCCATCTGAATAGAAAACGTCTAGAGTGCATAATTTTGGTCAAATACTAGAACTACAAGTTGCCACACATTGCATGCAGTTATTCCGGAGTATGTGCTTAAGTACGCTCTTTGAAGTCTCTAGTCTGAAAAGAAATGTTTTGAAAACGTGAGGAAGCCGAGGAGTGTGTCTGCTAAGTACAAATAGTATGAAGCTTTTCCGAGAGTTAAGTGGAAAGGTGGAGAAACTCGAGATAGACACGAACGAGACTTTTCTCATTGCATTTTCTATTGTTGTTATTGCGAGTCTGCATCAAAGTACAATTCATCGGTCGCGAATCATGTCTACTGGAAAATCAACGGAATTAACTGGTTCGCTGATGGATAGGAAAATCCATTCTGTAATTTAATCACAGTTCATTCCATATGAAATAAAATATATCCCTTTCATCTCCTATGATTCTTAATCTATTGTTTTGGTATGCATCAAAGCCAGAACTACATTTGTTGCGTAATCTCGTCTACGTCACAAGCTATTGTTGTAATTTCAATTAGCGTCTGCTCTACCACTACTTTCTCTCTCATAATCCAAATGCGTACTCCAATTTCAATAGAGTCATATTTTAGGACTAAAAAGCTACTCTTATGTTGTTGTTGCGACACATTTCGGGTTGAACAGTAGTTGACTGGTGAACAATGGGAATTAGTGTCTAGTGTGGATGCTCAGACGTAGATGTTTCGAGAGTGTTTAGCAGGAACACTTTTGCTAATGCATTCGGTTATTTTATTTCGCAGTAGAAAACCTTAATGGATTACAGGGAAAAGTTCTAAGCTTACGTATGTCCTAACTGTGAAGAATTTTATATGACTATTGATTTTAATAATATTTCCATTATCCCTCCCGATTTGAATTGACTCATCTTCACCCGAGCGTTTACCTATATGCATACATAATACATTACGCTACTAATTGCATTTCACAGTTATAAAGTGGGTTCCCGTCTGTCTGAGTGATCCAACGACGTCTTTTGTCGCTTACATGTTGATAAATAGTGACATGAAGAAGTACTCTGTTTACGTACATTTTTGATTGCCTATAGGAAGATAGAGTTTTATCTCTGCGGCCAGGCCAGCCAGAATCCAGTTAAATTCATAAATAAACCAAGAAAAGCTTTTATAAAACCCTATTCTGCGGTGCGGTGAGCCGGAGTGAATTATTATCTAAACTTGGCTTCGCTATGCTCCTATAATTACTAAAAGATCTCTATAGGAGCATTGGAGGACAGCAGACACTAAATATAATGTAGTTATCTTATAGTATTCGCATACTTGTTTATATGCGGGAGTTAAATGGAAATGAAAAATGTAAGGTAATGGTGAAGGGAAGTATAGGAAGAAGTGAATATAGAAGGATCCTAAAAATATCCGAAGCGGGCCACACGCGTATGGCTAAAAATAGATTGCCAAATCTTTCCCGTAGCCCTTTCCCCTTTCCTCAACTCGTTAGCATCGCCAATGACGTCATTCTTTTGCAGAGTTTTTGTTCGTGGATTGAGAGCGAGTCCTCCCCTCACACGTGCACTTCTTCTCACACGCCGCACCGAATGCCATAGCCAACACTTCATTCACAGACACAAAACATTTCTCACACGCATACACACCAGACCCATTCAACTCCCTAGACCCTCTTCGCTCTCACCTGAAACAACAATACCAGCCAATTAAATACTAAGTAAATCTCCCGGATGAATAAACAATATATTTACATCTGCGCTTCGGAAAATAAAATCCCTTCAACTATGGATCTCTATTTTAGTTTGTTAGTGCATATAATTATTGTAATGATTCCGTATCGATGGTAGGTATCGATTTTATCCCAAGTGGAAAATATCAATTGATTGTGGATTATGCAATACTTATTGAAATGTTGGTATGTCGTCTAAACAATGGAGAAAGTCGGTGAAAGGCTTTTTAATTTTAATCAGCAATTCTGTTCTAATGGCACATATTTTAAGATCCAATCACCATGCATGATATTTGGGTGCTGCTGGGAGGAAGGCCGTTTGAATGTAGGCTATTGAACACGTCATCGTCCTATAAGATAGCATTTGGGGAGAAAGTCGGTGAAAACTTTGTTCCTGACTCTCGATTTCTCTGAATGAGAGTTCTTCTTCTGCTTTGTTCTATGGCACGATATTAGCAGAGAAGGATGTAGTAGGTGCCTACGTCAGAACTGTGCTAGTTTCGTTTTGTACAGTGTTTACGGATACAGTGACGAGATGGGGAAATTTGTAGGTAACGGCTGCAAGAGAGTGAAAGTTGGCGAGAGGGGAAAGTAATTCGGTTTGCTTGGTGTGTACGTGCGTTGAGGAGAGCTGCGTGTGCGGATTGAGTGAATGAGGAGACGACGAGGAAGTCGGTGGACCGGACTGGCTTCGGAGATTAAGGAGGGCACTCGGTGGCCACGGACCCAGTTCTTCGGAGTTCATTCATGATTTCATGTCGACGAGGGGAGACTGATGAGACTCTTCCCCTCCTAGGTACATTTACAGACATTCCACAGCACACTTTGACATTTCCTAGAAAATATTAATTCATCTCTTCTATATGTCCCCGTTTGCATTGAACTCAGTTTGTATTAAACATACTGGTACGTATGAAAACACGAGTTTTCTAAAACATACTAAAGGGCTGCCAACTTTTTTAAAATGTGGTTCAATCAAATTCCCAGAATTCAATGTTCAAAATTTTATAAAAAAGTATATTTAGACACTGCTCGACTGTAGTAATTGAATTTGAATAGCATTAGTTTAAATTCTAACATCATCTATCTGTATTTTATGGTTTACAAAAATATCTCAGTAAATCCAGTATGTCCAACGACCCGAATTAGATTCTCCACCTTAAAATTAATGGTTTTATTGGATATGCATTTCAATTTCAAAACGAGTTTTTCATTCCTACCGGTTTCAATACAAACGGTGGCACATGTGAGGACAGATGTGAAAGTGTTACACTGAAATATAATGTAGGGCCTTATGACGTCAGATGAGGGGAACTAAAATAACGGTGCTGTGTGTCGTACATAATAATGCGTAGAAATTAGAGCGGGTTGTTAAAGTCAGTTCAGTGCGTTGACTTAGCATAAATCCTTCCTGGGAGTGTAAGGTTTCCTGGTTACCTTTCTCTTTTCCTACCCAACTCCTGTACATGCTCAAATGGATCTTTGAGAATGAGTTGTACCTACTGTGTACTAGATCAAGTTGCACATTGAGCGTATACTAAAGAAAGAGTACACGCACTGACGCACAATTCGGGAAGTATTTCGGGTCGACCCACTCCACGTGTAGTTGTCTGAACTCGAACGGAGAAAGTGACGCAATGTGGAGATGGTCGCGTCACGGATGGAACTCTTTCCATGCTTTCTTATGAACTCTCCACGTGTCTCACCCTTTGCACTTTCACATGTACAAACACCGTCCATCCACAACTTTCCCAGCTCCAACACCTTCATTCCTACTACAATACGCATCTCTCTCATTTCACCACGAACAGAAAGCGATATTATTAACCATCTAAATAATAATAACATCGATTTATATTTATAACATTATTAGGCTAAATATTTAGTTGATGCATCAATGTTTCATTCGTATCTGAAATAGAAAAAGAGTTCGATTATGAGTTACTCCTGTTCATGAGTTACTCCTGTCATCTTGTTTTCGTCTCTGTGCAACTGCAGTCCACTTAGTTTATCAAAGAGAAAGTTGTAAGAAATTACTTTCAAATGCTTCATCATCAGCTTCATCATGTAACTAAAATAGAACGACAGAGTGAAAATATCCCGTGGGCAGACTTACTTAATGTAATAACAAACTAAAACTGCGTCTTTGTTTCTCTATTGAGATAGATGCTTCTGTTACATCAAAGTTACATATCCTTTGTGCTTATCCCCACCAACATTTCTTCTTTGGTTCGTGCTTTCTCCATTCATAAAAATGCAGATGTATTCAGAGAGCGGATTTGTGGGTTGCAAAACCAGGACCGAAATAGCTGAATATGAGACGCAATTCTTTTTTATTTTCTATATACCTACCATGGCTATTTATTTTATTCATGCTTTTCCGACAACCGCCCAGACGTTTAATCACCTTATCTGCCGTTCTTGGAATTACTTTTTCTTGCTGCGTAGTGGACCTTCCCTTTTGTATTTCCTTGGGGCAGTGTAAATATTTTTGTGGAATTATGCGACGGCCTTGCTGTTTACATACAGCAAATAATAACACATTTGCGTCATTCTCCAGACTGGCAAAAGTAATAATCAGTCTCATCCAGTTATCTGAACGGTTTTTATTAAATAATAAAAACTGGACGATGTGATTAGACGTTAGATGAATGGATTTCTGCTTATTTTTACGTGTTGATGTGTTTGTTTGATTACAGAAATGTTCTGGAGAGTGCTCTCGGCGTAACGAATCCAGAGATACTTTTCCACTTCAGAAAATTGATGATGTTGAAGAAACTCGTGTTCGAAGGCGTCATATCGGCAGACTGTAAGTTGCTAGCTAATATTTTTACCAAGAAATCGAGTCTGTCATCCATTGGAATGGCTGATATCTTAGGCAAACACTCCGCAGTCCCATTTCATTATACGACATATATTCACTTCGGGAATGTACCTATCTGTAATTGAAAATCTTGAACTTGTGCGAAGTATCCAAGTTGAAAACTTGAGCTTTCTCTAGATCGTTATAGACATTGGTGATGAATATTAGAATAATAAATAGATACCCAAGGAAGTTTATATGTCACATTTGTATCAATGTTCTATTTGTTCTATAATTCTATGTAATCTGCGTGATCTATGACGTCACAGTGGGAAATCCAGATTGAAAGCATAATATCAAAAGGCATTGTTTTGTCAATGTGAATTGTGAAAGCAGTTAAATTCATGTGACTGAGGAGGAATAAAGCAGTAAAGATTCTGTAAACCGTGTTGTTGCTTACTGCTACCATGTGAGATTTGGGTTGTTGAGATACCACATCAAAGTAATCATTGGAACTTGTTACGTACTTACAGAAACGATACTCACGTTGCTTTCTTTGTAGTATCACATGCGCCATTTCCTTTAAAGAGGAATGGGGTCTTATCCTAATAATCTACAATAATCGGGGCATTAAAGATATCCTCAATTCTAATCTGCATCGTACTTGATAAACCACTTTGAAGTCTTCATCGGTCTCTATTCTTGTGGTTATTATGAATATCGAATCAAAATGTGAAGTAGAGTCACGTTTCCAATTGAATGCATGGCACAGGAAATAACAAGATATGCCACTTAGAGATCACTAGAAAGTTTCTGACTACTGCTACCTACATAAAGATTTTCCAAGATATTCCGAAGACGTATGTAGGTGGTAAGCCGTAGGTTGAATTCAGTAGGCATTCTACAAACCGGTAATAACATTAAATATTTCTGAGGAAAATGTATAGGTACTGGTTGGATCTGGTGAGTTCTGCTTGGAAAAGTCTATTGAGTTATCGTTAAAAGAGTTTTAAAAGTGAATTGTCACAGGAAATGGCTGGGAAAACAAACAAGAGATGCTAAGGGAAAGATAATATTTTTGCGTATTACTTTTCAGGCTAGTGGCCATAATTCCTTTTACATCGCATGAACTGCCTAAAATGTCAATAATTTGGTTCTTTAGTGCGTATGTACATGATGTCTTATGGCTAAGTATGCAAATAATATGCTCGTAGTAGTAAATGCTAAGGGCAAAGGTATGTTGACACAAAAGTCAGCTCTTATTTTACGCTTCATTCCATTACGCTACGTAAATAGAACGTAGTAGTACTCCGACAGACTCTTCTACGTTTTATCCAGAGTTCAAAGAGTACAGAAAAGAATGAGCAGGGGCTGCTGGAACATGGTTGGGTATCCCCTGACTAACATCAGAAGAGTCTGCTGTGGAGAATCGCAGACAGACGCTTTCTCTCCATGTATTTAGTCCAGGATCCTTCCTTGGTTGGGCCGCCCATAGTAAACCTGGCCAGGTTCCCCTATAAAACCTTCGACTGCTCTGCCTGTCATTCACTCACTTCCAAGACGTTGCCTGAAGAACTGAAAGTCTTAGCTTACCCATCTTATCAACGCATACTCGATATCAGCAATACAGTTTTACTGTTTTACATCATTTTCTCAATATTTCAATTGTATACCAGTACCTACAAGCAACAGAGTTACATTTCTTATTACTAAGTATTACTCAGTGAAAGGAATATTACTGTGAAAGTGGGGAAAGGTGATTTTTAGAAATCAAAAATGATACCAACACTAAGTGACGAAAAACCAGACATGAGTCTGATATTAGCTAAACAACAACCATTTCCTCAATTCAAACAATTATTCAAAAGGTAGGGTGCAATTATTATAATTTCTTTTCACGTATAATCTGCTTTCTACCGAAATAGTTTCTAAACTCCAGTAAAGTAGTTCCGGGAGTTACTGTAAATCCTGGCGACTTGATCGGTAGTGTGGCTCTACTATCAATAGTAGATACCATGATCGACCTCTGACACACAACGAATAGTGAATCTCATTGATATACCTGGACTAATAAATTTTAACAACTCTTTTTGTCAATGCAGGGGCACAGACATGAAATTTCGTTTGGGCTTTCTTAAGCGACGACACACAGAGGGGACAATACATTCTGGATCTGTAAGACCTCCACCTGAAGAAGCTCAGAAGTGGTCGTCCTCCTTTAACGAGTTGATGGCCTCCAAATGTAAATAAAAGTTTCCTATTGAGTCCATAAATCTTAGCGAAGGCATTCTCAGCAGAAATCTAATCTGCTCCTTATCTCTTCCTTACAGATGGCCAAGCTCTCTTCAAGGCGTTTCTTCAACGCGAGTTTAGTGATGAAAATATTGAGTTTTGGCTAGCAATAGAAGATTATCGGAAGACTCGGCTGAGCAAATTAAACTCAAAAGCCCAAAAAATATTTAATGATTTCATTGTACCTCAAGCACCGAAAGAAGTAAGAAAAATAAATTCCCTGATCTCTAGTCTGATCGTTAGATTTTAAATGCATTTTTTTGAACTTTCTAAATATTTTTGATTGTTTTCCAGGTGAATTTAGATGCACTAACTCGTGATGGATTAATTTCTAAGTTAGCTCAACCTACTCATACAACTTTCGATCAAGCTCAAAAACGCATTCAAGGCTTGTTGGAAGCGGACGCATACATTCGATTTCTCAAGTGTGATTTATACATGGAGCTCGTGCATCCGGAAAAGTATCAGTCGTAATCTGCAATGAGACTTGAGAACTATATCGCAATCCAATCGTTCGCTACTCTTAAGAACACTTTCTACCAAATCTATTTCACACAACTACTACTCATGTCAAATCTACTCTACACTCTAGACGACTACAATACTAATAACCTGGTCAGACTAGATCGCACTCAGCTATCGAGGAGATAATAATTGGTGCAACTGAATGAAGAGATTTGGAGACATGTCAACAAGTATAATTACTATAAATAGTTAAATACATAAATACTTATGAAAGCTAAGGACATAGATTAATCATCAGTCAGGAATCTTTAGTTAACACCCGAAATTCAACTTGGGTAGGATGTAATTGTTCGGCAGCTTATTGTAATCCATGCAAGTCATCCTAATGAAATTCCTGATCAACTCCTCACTTATAGCACAGTCACACATTTCTTGAATCTGACCGGCGATTGTAGCTCATTAAAACTGTCATCATACACTTATTACAATTACTACAAGTAGAGTACACAGAGTAGTCAGATTTGATTGAATTTAACTGCAAACGAAACCTCTTTGTCTGTACATTCCCACATGTTGTTCAACAAACCAAAGATTCTATAATACTACTTTTTCACTAAAATGCTTGATGAAAATTCTTACAGTTTACATTACAGTATGTCTACCTTAGAGAATATTATTTAGATGGTAAGTAGAGTAATAAGTTGGACTACCCGATGCATATACGAAGTAGAATTAAACTGTACATAGGTATCCTGTATAAAATATGTATTATTACCATGTATGTATGTCATAATAGCTAAAATAAGTATTGTATGTACACAATTAAGACTAAAAATATTATTGTAGAGTACATTACCGATATATTATAGTCTATCGCGTATGTCCTATTCGTACGTACGTGATCAATTACTTGCTCGTGCTAAAACATAGTACTACTTGATGAAAGCGTACTATGTACGTGTGGTGTGTCCTTGTATGTCCATGGGCTGCAAACAATCTGATTAATTATTAGGTAGCCCTTTACGCAAATCTCATCGGATTTAGTGTCTTATTACATAAAGCGCGTTGTCACTCTTTAAATAAAATGACAATTTCAAATAATACAAATACCAAGTGGGTTGTTTCATTAACCAATTCACAAGGGATTGCAAAGTAGGTAATCATTATAACTGATTCGTATTAACTGCATACAACACTTACGATGCATAGCTATAGTATTACTTTACTTACTTACCAAACATACATTTATTTATACGAAATACCATACATAGTTTAGTGACAAATAGAAATGCCAAAAGTAAAGAAGATAACTAACTTGTGAGCAAGGTATGCCACTCTAGAATTAGCCATAATTATCCTCATCCACGAAACAATAATATTATATGGAGTATCATAGAGTACTCCTCCAAATTATATACTAAATTATATCTTCTATACTTATAAAAACTTAAAGAGATTTTTTGATCGTCATTATACATGATGGGTCTGCGCATTGCAATTTCACAATTGCATATTACAAAATTAGTTAAATGTTTGCTGGACTGGAACCTTTCGTAATTGAGTAGAATTGCGCATTTCCAAAGTGGGAACTCATAGATAAACCTATAAACTCCACTCTGGGTTAGCATCTTTCGAAATTAAACCAAATAATATTAGTAGCTAAAGCTTTCGAAATTCAGTAACAGTACTAGGGTGCCTAGTACTAGTACTAAATGTATACCAATTCCAGAAAAAACATTTGTTTAAATAACTCAATAACTCAGTAATGCCTATTTACATATAAATGTACTAGCTACGTATTACTTCAGTATTAATTAATTATTAGCTTATTTCGTTTATGTACCTGCTTATTATAATCTGAAATTTGTATACTTGTATTTATAATTCATTTGAAAATAAACTATGGTATCCAATTTCTGGAGCTTACAATACCTTACCATCGCCCAACTCCACCAACAACCACTAACTTGTGTACCAAAGTGTAACGTTAAAACGTGTTCTAAAATGAATCCTCTTTTGTTTTATACAAACATTTTTTTCTTTAAAAATTCTGATCTTTTCATGCAGCAGACAACAGACAACTAAGCCTTTGTATTGTAATTTTTATATATTCTTTATTTTACGAAGTAACTACAAATACAGTACTGAGTGAAGTTATAATGTACTTACTATTTTCAGTCTAAGATGATATAAAGATAATTAAATAAAATAAATAAGTTGTATTCATGTTAAGTTAATAATTCTTTATATTTATCCCACGTAAATATTTCTAGTTATATACCCGCCTACTTAGAGCTATAATTAATTACTATCTATTTTGATTTTATGAAATAAAACTCTCTAGTCATTTCTACATAAGCAAAATAGTTACAGACTGTTTTGAACTTTAGAATTTATTCACATTTTGTCATTCCGGTGACAACAATTGATTAATGATTGTGAATAGGAAACAATGAATTTCTCCGGTTATTTTGTAACGTAATATTTACAACGTATGAAAAAAGAATACAAGCTATTGGCATTTGCTTACTAGGCCACAAGAAGTACGTAAGATTAGATAGAGGTCAAAGGGTGAACAGTATGTTGTACTTTCATTTTCTCTCAAGGCCAAAAGGGAACAACAAATGTACACTATTAGTTAAAATTTATAGTTTTAATACCTACAGGTCATCTAAATCCACCGGTGTAACCCCACAACTCTTAATTTGCTGCGTTTCTGCGTTTTCGATTTTTCCTTGTGGAAGTTCCAGAGTGCGCCAAGAAATTGGTTCTCCCTTTTTGAGCTTTACTTCAATTTTTGTCGGTGTCATAAGTACGGAGCTCTTCTCAGGATCAATAATCTATCTCCAGAGCAAAATAGGTAATTTCAGCTAATATAATTACAACACGAACACGAGCCCACGGCTTCAGTATTCTGTGAACATTGAACCAGTGGGCGACGTGAAATAAAACATTAAATATAAAATGTAGACGAAGATTTTAATAATCTCATGTGCCATCGTACCCCAGCCAGAATCCACTCTTCTTTATAATAAGCCTCTTCTTCGGGGAAAAAAAGCTCAACATTTAATTTCACAGGATTAACTTTTACAAACGATACTGCGGGATCGAATTTTTTTCCGTAGATTGCAACTATGATATCACTCCCTGTCTGATGCCAATCGTAACGACATTTAATTAGTCTTTTGCCTTCACTATCTTCGTTGTTATCTTTCGGCTTAACCCATAAATGGCTTCCATCAGAGCAACCTTTTTGTTCCAAAAAAGCTTGAAATTCTGTAGTACGCTTCTTGCAACAAGACCAGTATTTTAAGCCTTCGTGAAATATTGGGACTCCTGGATGATATTTACAAACTTCACTGTTTGACACAGGACCTTCATATTTCTGAAATACAAATGGAATGGAATAAAATATAAACGAGTGGAATAAAATTTAATCTTTTTCTTTTGAATACAGTATTAATGAATTCTTTAAGCTTACGTACAGCTGAGCATCCGCTATTAACGCATGATTTTCCTACAGGGATGTCAGAATTGTTGTCTTCGTCAATTTTTTTAACAGGATTATCGTATGTCTGATTTTGTAGTGATTGTGATAACTGAGATTTAAGTTTAATCTGCAGAAGAAATTCACACATATTAAAGCAATAATTTCCGAGAATATAGTTAAAATGGGCGAAATTTCAGACTATAAGCAAGAAAATATATGTACTGAGTACTACGCTGCACGTATTCTTTATATCAATTACTTACCAATGGAGTGTCCGGAGATGGTCTCTTCAACGCTTTAACCTGAGGTTGAGCTACTTTTATTTCAACAATATCCTCAATGATTTCTTTTGCAGGTTTTTCTGGTTCAGGAGGCTTAACATTTGAATGATAACCGGTTTTGCAACCCTTCATGCCCAAAAATTCGGTAAAATCAACGGTTTTGCGGTTACAACAAGACCACCCCTTATACGCATCATGGAAAAATGGCTGTCCAGGATGGAACGTACATGAGTTGTCTGTATTTTCTGACGCCAGGAATTGTTTGGTGACACAGCCTAAGTTGTAGCACAGTAATAGTTTTTCGTCAGCCATTTTCTGTAACAAAAAATAGATTTAATCACCCAACCAAATATAAGCATTTTAATAATAAGCTATTTCAGTAACAATACTATTTTTAATAAATATCTACGTAAAAATCTGGTAGCTTTTCTTTTTTCTAACATCATGTATTTTTTTAATTTAAGTGTCAGTGATGTACCGATTTTGTATCAGGTGGGTGGTGGGAACGAACTTGACTATTAGTAATGAATTACAATTTTCATTTTTTGTAGCATATAATTTCATAATAAATTAGGATCTGGAATCTGGTCCAAGTCCAAAAGGAACAAAATAATATAATTTGGATTTGGAATCCAATCCAAATTCAAAAAGATAGAAAAGAGTACAAACAAAAACTACATTTTTCCTTCAAAAATAGCTCAAGATTTCCACAGCCAGAAAATTCTTTTGTTCACACTTACCAGTTACCAGCTTAAAAAAGGGATTCAAAAGAAGATGAAAAAACGATTTCAGTGATGAGATGAGGAGACTACAAGGAAGAGGAAACTTCTAGATCTAGATGCTGAATTTATTTGTTTCTTATTTTGTGTGTTCAAATAAAGTTTAGCGCTGATCCACACGCGAATACGATCAGCTGAGATGAATGGTGTCAGTGTGAGATGATTTTAAAACACGCAAATAAATAATAGTCCAAAACTCCGAAATCGGAAGAAAAGTTCGGACTTGGACAGATTTGGTTGAACACAGCCGAGCTGCCGAATTACTCCCGTGATTCAAAATGATTAGTTCCAAATTGCTGTCGTTAGCTAAATTAGGAGTTCGCAATGCACCCAGATTCTTCTCAACTTCTGTTGTCAGAAAGGGAGGTCATTCGTAAGTTCATTTTTGTATTTATTTTGTAGGTAAAAAATCTAGTTTATATATCTAACATTCAAGTGAATGTCTCCGGTCCGGTACTATATACATCTTTCTTTATAACTGTTTTTATATTAATTTTCTCGTTTACCCTATTAAACACAAGAAAACGCTTTAACTAACCGTTACACGAAAATGTAAAGTATCCGAAATAAAGGTCGATATATACTGGGGGAATCTCCAAATTCATTCCCTGAACTCTCGAGTTTCAGTTTCAGTCAGTCAATCAAGTGTGAGTTTGGAGAGTGTGGAGTGGGCAGGGTGGAGACTTTCTCAAAAAGGGATTGCAAATCTTCAAATAATGAACAAGAGAAATCGAAGGGAGGTGTGGTAATAAATTACATAATTGACATTTAATTCCAATTGGTTTTTTAAAATTTCAGATTCGCTTACAGAGAGTTTCCACCAACAGAGAAAAAAGTCGAAATATATGCTACAGCATGTGGCGCATTTATGTGGTGGTGGATCTTTTGGCACATTTTTACAGACTACGAACATTTAATCGTAAGAAAATAACTAATACCATAAAATGTACAACATTTTGGTTGGTGTATGCTAAAATGTAGAATTTTTAATTTATATTAAAGTGAGTCAACCATGCAGTTCTGTTTTACCGTTCATAAGTAGAAAGGGTGTAAAAATGTGAAATGACAGAGGAAAAATTATTATTATTTAGAGAAAGCAATTAGAAGAAGAAAAAATATTTTTGACCCCTTTATGCTTCAGCGGTAGGGTTTGTGCGGACCCCGAAAATCAACAAGATTTTTGACATTGAGATTTATTTCTGGTGTCTTGTCTTCAGTAGATATTCTGAGATTTTTTGGGAAGCGGGCAGGTTTTTTCAACCCGTCACCCGTGGAACATCTCTATAGAAAAGTCAAAATTGGGTGGGAAAATTCGTCAATGCCGTCACGAATTTGAAAATAGATAGAAATAAAATCATATATTGATTGTTCCGTTGAATTTTTCCAAAACATTTTGTGTATGACTTTTTATTTTTTAAATTATCCAAATTGAGGTTTTAAAAATTAATGATATATTAAAAACTTATTATTTCAAAGCAAAAGTCTTCAAAAATTACAGGCTATTTTATTTTTGCCCTATTAAAAATATAACGTAATGATGCAATTTAACTTTAATTTTTTTTTTATTATTTTAATATTTTTTTTAATATA
>JABASH010002556.1:0-19640 GCA_019776445.1 Tomocerus maximus | reverse complement strand
TGGAGTAAAAAAGACATATGAGCGTCACAATCACAACTATCAACTATTAAATCTTTGAACAAATCTCAAAATCCCAAAATAAGTATACTACTGTGGTGTGGTAAAACCAAAATTAAAATTAAATTGTCAAATTGTACTAACCTTTACAAAGAACAAATGAAAATACGAAGAATAAGAATGATGGACAGAGCTGGTGATCCAAAATCAAAACTAGACGACAGAATTAATAGGAATGGCAATCACGAACAATAGCCGCACACCTGTTCCAACTTTATTTTCAATATTTTTCAAATCTCAATGCCCGCATAGACAACCTGCATACCTTTTTGAAATGACTCACTTATAAACTCACACAATCCCACTCACACTCTTCCATTTGTATTTCACACATGTAATAGCAACAATCTACCACGTGATTCACATACACAAAGATACATCAATCATGCATTCATGCATAATAATATTATTTGCTTTATATGATTCTATGAAATTGAAACTGCATACTTTGATTAAAATAATGTACTAAATTAAATTATGTTTATACATTTTTAGTACTTCATAATGGTACTTTGATAAAGCTGCCATGTGACTGCTAGAAAAATGAAGTATCTTGAACAGGACCAAAAAACAAAGTTGATCAAATATATACATTTTGCATGAAAACTTCAATTTATTTAAAGCCTTTTTATCTGTATTATGTATATGTAAATCAAAAATTTATAAAAAAACTTCATGAAAGTTATTGAATACAATTAATATGACAATTTTAAATACTTATACCAATGAAACATATCGTATATTAATACTTACAGTTGGAATAAAATGTACGATAAATATATATATTAAACCTATAATATTCTTTAGCGGACGAGGGACGACATGAATAACACTGATACTAACTAGTGTTTAATTATTTTACTAATCGCTGATTAGGAATGTTAAAAGAGTTAAAAACGGTGAATACCGATGAAATATCAAGAAAAAAGATGTTTAAATAATTATTACACGAAAAATGGATGTAAAAATTAAAAATTACTGGACAGTAGTATTTGGCTAGGTATAAACAAGGATACACATCCTTTTTTTTCCTTCCTCGTCTTCAAACGGTTCACAGCTTTTCATCTGAGGACCTAAGTATATGTTCATATTCAAAGTTTTCTCCATTCCATAATGGTAGACAGACGCAGTGATTTTTCCTTCTGGATAGATTTCTGTTAATTCAAAAGAGCCTTTTGCATAACCTTGTTTTTTTGTACAGAAATCCAAACGAAAACCCTGGCCGTCATGATTTGGTAAAGAAATTGAGTAGATATGGAATTTAAATCCTAAGAGGGAATACACATATTTGATCCCGGTTAGTGACTGGTGGTGTTGACAAGACTTCGAATAATAGTTGTATTGTCCATGTACAGCATAAGAGAACGGTTGAAAACAGATATTATATGTATTTTCTTTCTTGCATCTGTAAGTTCTAAAACGAAAAGTATGTTTTTTGAATACATATCTCTATATAGAATATGAATAAATTGGATTAACTGAGTGTTCAATTTTTACCCTCTGCTGTTTTGCTGTTCCTGCATACAGGGGTAGTAGATCATTGGAGGGATATTATTATAACATCGTACAGTGAATCGGCTAGGAAATCGTTGGCGTTGGTATATTATAGGTGATATTGTATCCAACGAACTATCCGGTCTTCCTCTTGAAACACATGTAGTTAGTTGTTGTTCACTAGATACACTGGATAAAGTTAGCGATCCTGCTCTGGAAACCTTGGCCGGAGTAGTAGTTGTAGGTGATCGCAGATTGGTATGGTTAGCGAATCTTTGGATAAATCCAGGTGACAATGCATCAGAACAAAGTCTTCCTCTTGAAACGGGTGTAGTTGGTTTTTGTTCACTAGATAAACTTCTGAATGAAGTTGGCGATCCTGCTCTGGAAACGCTGGTAGGAGTAGTAGTTTTTGGTGATCGCACATTGAATCCGGCGGGGGGTGACATAGCCATGGCGAAAGAGTATATCTTGATCAAAAAAACGATCTGGAAATGGAAACGAAAAGGTAATTCCACCTGGAAAAGGAAACAAAAGTACAAGAAAATGGAAACCCCCAAGATAAGAAAACGGAAACCAAGAGGAAAAGAACTGGAAAATGAAATCCTCTGGAAAAGGAAATAAAACGGTTTCCACTTCTAGCTTTTCTATGTCACTGTCATCTCTACTGCGCATCAAAACGATATTCAGTTACAGCACTGGCTAGCATCGAGGCTAGCGCTAGCATATAGCACTACTAACTGTGGATGGGTGACCGAGGTACAGGCAGCTATTAGTATTTCGGTATTTCTATATTGTAATATTCAATGTACATAGTGACATAGTATACCCACCTTTGTTCTTTTTATTCTTAAGTAGCACCTATACGGTTTTACCCCCGAAAAGCCAGGAAATGAAAGAGATTCTGGTATTATCCAGTCGTTCTGATTGACTCTGGATATCGCAGTTCACTACTTAGTAAAAAGTGACTGACTCAGAATTTGCTGGATGCTACTGTATCTTAAAAGGAATCTCTGTATAACATAGGACAAAACACGTATCCGTTTTGCTGGTTTTCAGAAGTCAACAGCAAGTACCTTTAGAAGTAGGTAAGGTAAGTTCTATCTAGTAGATCATTTGCTAATTATAATGTTAATCATTTCAAAAATAGGTCATCTGATTGAAGTAATATACATTAGCAATCTGTTTTTAACGTTATTATTTGTACTTATGGTTTAAGGCAGAAGAAGTAGAAGTGCAGTTGCAGAAAGTATATTGACACTACAAACCGCCCTCTCAGCCCTGCCTACTATATTTTATGGGGTATTATTATGGTATCTCATTTCTAAAGAATTTGGCAGCATTCGTGAACACCCGCATAAATACATATTTCAATAGCCGGAATATTATGATTGTGTGCGAGCGAGTGAAAAACTAATAGAAACCTATCATTACTCTATACTATCCGTTATTATACAATGCTTTTATCCTAGATTTTGTCCTTGTCATGTCACAAGTAGGACAGATTTTTGGAGAAAGCGTAGGGTGTACTTTATGCATAGTAGGCTGTCTTGTATTGTGTTTTGTGTGACAGACAGATAAATAAAAATATGTTAGATACTAGTTAAACGTAAAGCTATTCACGTTACTCACGGTCTGTCTGTAAGTCTGGAGTCTTCATGTTTGAAATGTATCTGTATTCACTAAGATAAGATGAGAAGAATAGCATTTTCCTATCTCCCTACTACACTCTCGTCTCAATCTCAATTCAACTCAACGCTCTTTTGACAACTCTTGCTGGAAGCCACAGGAAATCAAAATCTTCCTTTATTGAGAGATTTCAGAAAGGAATATTATTGTATACAGCAGCTACCATTCGTTCTTACTCATCTTTCTTTATGTGCGCAATTTCTTGCTTTTTAATCTACAATCTAATAAAATTTCTGGTTCCCAAGATCATTTACATACTTTATGTACTTCTGCGTCTACCAATTCAGTAGAGTTGTGTGGAAGCTAACATAATTTCCTAGTACTGTAACCCATTCTCAGAATTAAGTAGTTACTCCTTGTGTATAAAAGCTTATTCTTGTCAGTTCTGTACAATTCGATTTTCCCGTCAATAAAAAATACATACAATACATACATAATGTTTTCATTAGTATAATGTAAAGTTAAATTACTTATTCCTGTATATGAAAATACACAAATTCATTTATAATTTGCCCTTTTCTTTGTCTTATTTGCTTTAGAATGTGCGCTCTTTCTTCACATTGAGAGACGTTTGGAGTCTGGAATGCAGACAAGAAAAGGCTTCAAGTATCCCATTTCTGGCTAATTATTTACGGCATATTTATGAGCCCCTATTTCGTAGTATTTAGTAATGAGTACAAAATACCTCTGCTGTATGCATAAGCAAAATAAACAGTTGTTTCAAGAAAAACCTACATTAATGTTACGAAGCTTATGAGCACGATGCACAAAGATCAAAGTACACCTACTATCTGAAGTCTGTCTATTTGTTCACATATATGTAACCTTTTGAAGATGTTTGCTACCAGCAGTCCATCCAACAATACTTGTAACATTCTCATAATTTTCGTATTTTATTTGCCTTATATATACTACATACTACGTACTCTGTTGTACCTGATAGTACTTACAAGATGCTTTACTATATTTTTAGGAATAGTAATGTTATGGTAAACATAATGTAAAGTAGATATAGTATTTACCTACTGTTTGCCAAGGTAAATGACTTCCTCTCCTTTTACCTCGCTCTCTCTATCTCCTTTCCACACAGTATATCCTTATCTTCAGGTACATTAGCATGGCGATGGCGACCTAACTGAAATATAGCTAGGTGGCTGTAATCCATGGAAATTGGTAGCCTAACCATGCAAAGATGCCGAAGAAGTATACTCTGACAGACTCGCGATAGTCGAACTTAAGGGACTCATGTCTCGTCGAAGTAAGACTCGAAAACACTCCACCTATTTTTATAAGGTATTCTTACTTTCTTACACTTATTTACTCCACTTTCAAGTTAAAGAAATTCTTTCCGTTTATATAATATAATGCTAAGGAAAAAGGGAATATTTACCAAATGCCAACCAAATACTTACGTGTGCTTAATAAACCTGCATTCATCTCCAAAGTAATAGTACTAGACAATTCACCGTCAAGTAATACATACGAATACGAATGCGAATATACTTGATAGATACCTGAAAACGGATACCAACTAAAAATTTCAAACTTAAACAGGACTTGCCAAAGCTTTTTTTAATTAAACTTTTTGCTTATCATTCATAGGCAATCTTATCACAGCGCGGTCTATATGTACATAATGTATTTTTGTATTTAGTAATTATTGCTACATAGAGGTAACTACAGATATTATTACCCTTTATCCTAATTAGGATAGAAATTGTTACATAAAGTGAAAATCTCAACCAGTGCAATTTACATGGAAAGTCGTTTTCGTTAAGACCCCTAACCTTTTCGTTAGGTATGTTATAGCAATTCAAATCAATATACAAATGCAGAATACTAATTGCATACATACACTTTCACATAGATGGATGCCTGACCTGGAAGTATTAACTCTGAAATTTCGTCCAGAATTAATTTAAATGTGTGAAGAGTTCTTACCAACATGTTTCATGGAAAGAACAACGTGTAATAGTATCTTATCTATAAGTACCTATAAGAGTAAGGACCTCACGTTATTCTGAAACAATGAATATTAATTAACAGTACCAAATTGTGACATTTGTGCAAAGTAATGCAACCTTTTTGAACATATCGTTAGTAAACGAAAGGTAAAATTATAGCAGTGCTTCTAAAAGTAATATAGGTTAGTAAATGGTATATAATTAGAATATCTTAATATCTTTGGCTACGTGAGTTGTATTGAATAAGTAAGTGAAAGCTCCTTGCTGTCATAATCAGCAGATCGGAGGTGGAGCAGATGTTCCCCATTGAACATTTGCATTTTCATCATATTCATAAATGCCCATGTGGCGTTACTACGGCTTGTTAATGCGAAAGCTCCCTTATTCCCAAGCTGTAAATTGGGTAAATGAGAGAATAGACCAGGCGGAAGGTAGCTTAGCAGAAGTCATGGAAATTGCTTAAGGTTGTTACGGTAGATGAGCGAACTGGAGTGACTTGGAGGTTAGCGACTAGGCTGAACCCATAAGTATATGTTACATAAGAGTATAAGGTATTACATCACTCGAAAATATCAAAGAGTTTCCGTCGTAGTAGATAGTATAAGGAAGTTCAAACCATGTGAAGAAGAAACTAATCTGACAATAAGAAATACAGTAGATTAGGTACCTTAGTGAAGCATCACACATAAAACTCCCATACAATGAAGCAAGAGGAGGTAACGTCTATGTTGGTAGAATAATGATAATATTAACTGGGAGACTGGTATACAGAGAGGCAATAATATTAGTTTGTATAGCACGGTCGAATTAGTTTTCGCTCTGCCAATAATAATAAAGTAGACAGTAAACATCACGCTACTTGTAGGAATACGTCGAGTAGTAGAACAAAGACAAAATTAGAAGAACATGTTTAGCAGGCTGGAACATCAGCTAACCGTACACGATCCTAAGGAGCAAAGGTAGGCAAGGCATAAAATCTATCGTAAGGTAACCAAAAACAAGCCGCATCATTGCAGTGCTTTAAAGATAGAAGGAAATATAGAACGTTGAAGACAATAGTTATATCAGGGAGCAAATTGCATTCTATTCTAGGCTTGCTCCTATGGTCTTTCCCATCCTACGCAATTTGTCTCTTGGCGAACTGAAATGAACGTAGGTAAGCGAAAACCCAATGCCCTTAGGTATGCCAGTACCTATGTAATGTAAGTATCTTATGGACAAGTCCATGGGGTTGAATTTCCAGTTGTAAACTAATATATAATTCAATATTGGTACATATTTTGTTTTGTGAGTGTAGGCTGTAATGTATCTAGAGTCACTTCCATTTCATGGCCTGGATTTCGTTTGGCATTACTAAGGCCGCTTGCTCAATGTGCGAAACTACAAAGCAATATCCTCTAGAATCCCGTCCACCAAAGAAGGGTTCACGCAACTAAAGATAAAGACGAGGATTACTCACTAGAAGAGAGACCGACAAAAATAACGGACTTGTTCACTACATTCACTCCATTATAGCTATTGCTACTAGTTTTGGTGAAAGTTGGAGTGAAAGCATGCTTTTACTATTTTGAACCAAAGTTAACTTTCATTTTCCTTATGTAGCTTCAAGGGCTTGAATTACTTTACATTAGAGCTCCAAACCTTTTTCTACAATGTGCTTCATGATTTATATGTTAGAGATAAAGGTAAGCTTAGCTATAGTTAGTCAAAGACATGCTTTCATTATGTATCCCATACAAAGACTCCTATTTTCAACTGAAAGGGAGCCTGCCGAAGAAAAACTAAAGGATACCCTGCAATTTCATCTGATCACATCATCTATACATTGAATTTATATGTAATTCAAGTCGCCAACTCAGATATAATGTTGTGTGTGTACTTATATTATTATTTAGTATAGACATGAAAGACTGAGATATGAAATGGTGAAACATGGCATGAGTAGCATCATCAAATTTATGCTCCTGGAATTTACTACTATGTCGTGCTTTCTTTCAGGCAGGCCAAAGCTCCTGGCTAATGCATTGAACGGAATATCAACGAAAAGGAGGAGAGAAGAGGATAGCATCCGGTGGTTGGTACTGAGCACAGGGCCTTTTTAGTCTCAGATTCCCACTCCTTTTGGTTGCGTTCGACTACATCCCAGACAGCTTTCTCTATGTGAGTGCAGAGTCAATATCTTTCTTCTTCGGCAGTTCGGTTAGTTGCTTCTACTTGGCTAGCCTGTTAACACTTGGGTCCTGTCGTTGCTTGTCCTCTGCTGTCCTACAGCCTTGCATTGCACTTTTATTTTATCTCCTTGTTTAAACAGAGCTTTTGTAATACCACAAATAGCGTTTCTATTCACTAGAGTATTCTGACGAAAAGAAGGATACTTTGGCTTACACTTTCTCTAGTGCTCAGTCTCAATTTCTATTTCAGTCTCTATTGTTCACTGAACTAATTCTTCTGTCACACTGCTAATGTCATTTCATAGAGGACATATGTTTCTTCCTTTACAAAAATACATAAATCTCATCAAATTACATAGAAACTATCCCTCCATGTCACATTTGTGTGCATTGTCACTACAAACAACGGCGCAATAAGAACATCTACCTTTTTCTCAAAGACTTTCCTTCAAATAGTGAATGTGAACACGCAGGTTCTTTTCACCAAATAACATTCTTGGGAAATATTGGAATATAATATAATTGAAATACCTTGTGGTAGGTAACCATTGTATTAAGACATTTATATTCTATTGTGCTTCACCAGAATCTTATAGTGGAAATGAAGTGATATTATACACAACCTGTTAGCTTTTCTGGACCTGGAGGACATCACTACACGTTCAGGATCGATAATTAGTCCCGATTTCCAAAGGTAAATGAATTAAATGAGCATTTTTTGTTTGCACTGCTACATTATGCAGTTGAAAAGACCAACACAATAGTATACGTTAAGATTTATTACTAGAGTTTTTGTGGGAAGAAGAATGCTGTAATTAATTACAACGCATAAAATCATAACAAATCTACGGTTGGGTATTAAGTATCTGCCTCATGGAAGCCTTCTTGTTACAAACTACTTTCTTAAATATAATACAGAAAGCGCAGGGAGGAAAGATCTCGGTGTATATTTATTATGAATGGTAATACAAACTCATGATGTATTTACGGTCGTTCGTCACGGAAGTGAAGGATGTATGAAACAGACGTAGACAGACATGAAACATCTCCGCAAACATGAAGAAGAATGGATTCATCAGTCACTGTCGATAAGGAGGATTTAGTTAAAAGCTTCTTGTTAAGCCTTTCCTACAGCTTAGATGTGAGAAGAGCCCGTTTACAAACACATGATGATATTAGTAGTATAAATATATACATTCTGAGGTACTCCAAGAACCTAGGATTCTGTTAACAGCAATACCAATAGCTGCATATAATAATCAAGGCTATCTTACAGGACAACTTGGGTCTTAAGGACCTAAGTCATTTGGAATTTCACAGCCCAAAATTTTGAGCTTTATATAAGCAATATCTTAACTCTAAAGGGACCAACTCAAATAAATGCGAATTTTATGGTTGAAAAAATGTTTTTATTGCCATTATGTTGATGTAAGCTCAAAATTTTGGTGCTTGATAACAAAACTTATAATATAAGTATATTAGTAGCAGGTCCATAGACTAGATATTATGTGCATAAATACATAGTACATAAGGTACAGATTCATTATTATATCTGTATTCCATCTCCGCAAGCAAAATAACGTTTTTCCAAGGATAAATGCTTACTGATGCTGACAGTATTGCATGTTTTGCAGAGTATCATATTGTTCAGTTGAATATTATTATTGTTGTTACTAAAAGTGAGCAAAATCTTTTCATGTTCGAATAAGTAAACAAATGTCATAGCATTTGTGTTTGTACAATGTGATTATGTAAATTGGATGCATAGAAATTTGAGACCTTTGGCTTTAACATCTCAATTGGCAGACAGATGTGAAATGTGTACAGTGATATCTGACGACGAGAAATGGGCAAATGTATAGTAACGACGAACGATACGACTACACTATGTTCGGTTGGCCGCATTGGATGAAAGGAATAGGATTTTGGTGAATTGAATTGAAGTACTATCGTGACTGTGACATAGTATTCTACGACTAAAATGACATTGCACATAGCAACATACATCTAGACGAGGACTGGAGGACTATCACTTAGTATCACTACTAGCATTGGAGAAAGCTGAAATGAGACTTGGCCTGTTTGGTCAACTATTGACACACCTAGGTGGATCTATATTGAGATTAGTTCGAAAGTGAAAATGTTTGTCCGGAGGCTATTTCCTATGTTTGTAAAATTAATTGCATAGAGAAATTAAAGAGGATTTGGCAAACAAAGTCTAATCTAGCTATATTGTTTCCTTTTCTAGAGATCCTATGATTCTAATCTGATTTCTACAGCTAGCATTTAGAAATTAGGGATCCCATACCGAAATAATTTTATGACGAACCAATCGTAAACTATACTATATATCTCATAACCGAATGTTCGTTGACATTAAATCCTAGTTCTTCCGTTACCGGTGGTGGTATATGCTTTAATGTTACATTAATAGCACTTAAGCATTTCCACAGCCCCTAGCAGTAACAATTAATATTTATAATTAATTAAATCGTGCGTATGTTTTGTTTGCTGTAGGAATTGTCTGACTCTTCACTATAGCTGTTCCATTTGCTATTCCACACAGCAAAACGGAGAAAGTCTAGGAAATAATAATTTAATCCTTTTCCTATATACGTTTCATATATTATTAGTATGATATTCACTTCATGGAGATAAGTGGAAATAACATATTTCATAATATTTGTAGGTAATCCGTGATAATTAAAACATAAAGCCCGTAAGCAACGTGTAAACAGTGTATAATAGTATTACTGCTAGAAGTGTGCATCACAGGATAAAATTGTTACAACAAATTCAACCATTGCTCTTTAAAGGATGTTGGAAAAGCATTCAAGTGTAAATATTTGGGTGGAGCAAGTTAGTGCTAGTCACGTATCTCTGTAAGGAATGGCTTGAATTGTATACAAGTTAAATTGGAATGGTAAATGCATTTTTAGTTAAATCTTAATTTGTTACTAACACGTTGATGTCTGAGGTTATGCACTAAAAGCAAACTGTAGTGCTGAGGTTTTAGGGTAAATTTTCTCAAGGATTCTTAATTCAATGTAGCATACTGAAAATAATTTTTGACGGTACCCTCTATATACTCTATATGCATGATATATAGGTCTACAGGTCTACACTGATGTTTACTAGTCATTTTCAAATGTTAGTTCGACCGTGCATACAGCAATAAATTGAATAGGTATGTAGAAAATAGAAAATAATGATTCCCCAGATTGCAGCTTGAGTCAAACATACAGATAGATGCACCAAGTATATAATTTTCGAGAAGCTTATGAGATGGTAAAAGCGATTGAAAATTCTGTTGACTACTAAAGTTATTGCTGGCTTAAGGCATGAAATCATTTTCTATTCTTCTTTCTTTTTTGACTGCCAAAGACTTTACAAAGCATTTTCATTTTAATAGGAATTCCTAGCCACAAATATAAAGCCTTGCTCCGTATCCAAAGATAGTGATTTCTTAATATAAGTTCTAAGAAATCCAGTTTCGAAGTATCTCACTGAGTTGATCCCTACGGAGAAAGTTAATGACTTTAGCATAACGAACAAAGAAGGGATTTTATTAAATATCATTCTGAAACGAGAGAAACTAATATTCTATTCTCCAATGAAAGATCGATAGCTATCAGCACAAAGAATTTCAAATTGTAAGCACTTTACACATTCATAATTCGTAGCTACGTTTCGCTGTTCTGGGTTCTGAATAATTAAAATGCAAATCCCTGTAGCATTGCCAATGCTATATATATCTGTAGTACTTGTGAAAATCCGAAAGTATTGACCAAAGTCAAAGTACTTACCGGTCATTCTAGTGCTGCTTATGGCTGCCTCAGACTACTGGCTTCCCAAACTTCGTTTATATGAAAGTCAAACAGTGAAAGTCAAAGTGGCAACACTCATCTCATCACGTAATGATCATAGGCCAAGGTTCCAAAATAACAGTTTTAACATTTGATACAGTTTTATATCATATTATATCTTATATTGTCCTAAAGGTCCAATACTCATAACCACCATCTAAATACATACACTAACGTAGTTCTAGAAAATGGAAAATAATTTTCCTAACTTTATGAACTAAGGGAAGGCAATTCGAGTTATCCCTATGTAATTTGGAATACATTTCGTATAGGACATTGTGTGCTTTCGAATGAGGTTAAAATGGGTTTACAAACCGAATCCGATAGCCTTTAAAGACCCAAACGACAGAATTTACAGCCATATAAAGAGTAGTCAAAGTATTGTTCTTGGTGAAGGTGTGTAAGGGGAGGATGGAGTTAAATAATTCAAATGTTTTCCAGCCACATTATATCCGAACCAAAGCCACCTTATTTGGCAAAGTGTTTTCTACTTCGTAAATATTGCAATATCCCTTGAACTATCAATAATAGATTTACAATGTGTAGGTAGATAATCACTTCCCCGTTGAACCCATGTTTATGCTTATCTATGGCTCAAAACAGTTGTTGGGGGTTTACTTGCGTTGATTTATGTCTGTAAATTGTATATGTATCACAGACACTGAGGTAAGCAAACTATTTTATTACATGTTACACACATATCTACTATTGAGGAACGAATTTTATGGTCACACAATATAGAAAATGGCCAACTTTCAGTTAACTTACTAAAGTGCGATATACTTAGTAGAGTAAATCTGGAAACTAATGACTAAGTAGATTTCCATGTCTTTCATCACTGCAACATAATTCCTAGCGATGAACTCTATCAATAGTCACCCTGTTTAAGCCTAGTTAGGCAGATTAGTGTACAAGCTCAAAGTACTTCAGAAGTGTTCCTATATGGATGGAGTAAATCAGATGTCCACATACCTTTAATGTAAGTACACTTAAAGTTCCAAAGTTTGTTATAACTTATGGCCAAAATTAGTTGAAACAGTTCTCACCTGAATGAAAATGAAACTTTTCTTAATCATTTTAATGCCAACATTGAACAATAAGTTTTGAGACGGCTCACCGAAAAGTTAGTCTGGAAACCGAGTATAGACAGGTGGCAATACTACTTAATTATAAGCTCATACCTAGTACATGATATGTATACTATGCTATACTAAAATAATTAATCCTTTACTGTTAGTAAAGACAGTCTCCATTCGTGAGTATTTAATTTTTTACTTTTGTTTAATACAACCCTTCACAAATTGAAGAACTTCGTGGTTTAATTTAACAGAGGAGATACTCCGGAATTAAAATGAAGAATGCCATTCACGCTAAGGTGACAGTTCTCCCCCTGCGACTATGCACAACTCACAACCAATTATAACAGGACGGAAAAATTGTGAATTTGAGTAAAACGACATTTTCAGTGGATTATGTCTGCACTTTTAGAAGGATGAATCTGACACGATTGTAGCAATTATGGAGAACAAAGAAAATTGCGAAGTCACTAGGGCGTAATTAAAAAGGAAAACAGGAAAAGTCTCCATTGGGCTTTTGTAATGCAATTTTTGCTATTATTAATAGTTTATAATTGTTTTATGTTTGTTTGTTTTATGCAACTATGCACTTATATCTGCAAAGGTATATATAGTATATACTGCGTATATAGGGCATACTGTAGAATGTGTAGAATATTATACTGTAAATATGTAAATCACAACTTCCTTATATTAAAATAGCATTTTTACTTAAGAACGATAGCATATAGGAGCCGGTCAGACTAAAAGGCCCCATCCGCCCCAGCCGCACCACCCACCCCACCCTGAAAAACCTAANGCCGCACCACCCACCCCACCCTGAAAAACCTAACCTAATTTTTCATAATCTAACCTAAACTGATAGGGTGGGGCGGCTGGGGCTAGTGGGGCGGATGGGGCCTTTTAGTCTGGCCGATATAGGAGCAAAGGAATATAATTCCATGAAAATTCCAAGATATTACATAATTGTTGCTCTACTGTTTATATGCCTCGACGAACTGCACAAGATCCCAAAATAGGTGACTATCTGTAATATCTCATTAAAAGAAATCCCCAAAGATTGTTTTTTGATGATTCGTAAAATAGACATAAATCAGGGTAGAAATAGTAATAAGAGAAATGTTATTGCAATCATCTTTGTGAAAACTTAATTTATTTGCGTAGTAAATGCAATACGAGAGATCAGCTACTTACCTTACTCAACGAACTTGCATAAGTTTTACCGTTATTACATAATCCATAAGTCATTTCATTTGATGAATCTGCAGATTGGAGTCGACAAAGAGCAAAATGAAAATGGGGGACGTGATCAGCTACTTGCCTTACTCAACGAACTTGCATAAGTTTTACCGTTATTACATAATCCATAAGTCATTTCATTTGATGAATCTGCAGATTGGAGTCGACAAAGAGCAAAATGAAAATGGGGGACGATGAGACTGCGAGAAACCTCACAATGTACTTTCCGAGCAGGAATTCGTCTGACTGCAAACCCAAAACTGTTCAACTGTCAAGTGTCCCAAGTACAACTTTATATTCTGAAGAGCTACCTGAGAATTCTCCAAACTGCTCCATGTACCACGATGGTCTTCTCTGTTGGCCTGAAACACCAATTGGAGAATCAGTGTCTCAACCATGTTTTGATCAACTTCGTGGAATACAATACAATACTTCTGGTAAAATGCACTTTTAATTGCTAGAGTCCGTATCTTTCATTTACATTTACGCATATAAACACTAGAATTTCGCTAAAACTATAGTTTTCGCCAATATGAATTATATATATCGAAATCTGCTCATGCACGAAAGCTTTCATTTATGTCAACAACCAATCATTCTATAGATTACATTTCAGCTTTTAAATCCAAGTTCATCTTTCAGAATAATTTCGCGTGATAATCAATACGATAATATTATAATGAGGGCATGGGGAAATTACTGTCAGAGAACTAGAAGTGTAAAATAAGTAGTTAAAGTTGGCTAACAAATCAAAAAATGCAATTAGTTATGTAGGTACTGACTTTTTGAACTTTCTGTTTTCAACCAATTATAAGCAGAGAACAACGATGCACGAATTATGGAATTATTATTCAAAGTCAAGTTGATGCCCAACTGAAGAAATATGACTTCTTGGTATACTGAAGATGTTCCTAACTATTATACTGGTACAATAAGAATTGCATAGTTAATTAAGTCTAATCCAACTTTCAATCTCAATGTATGATCTTCTATACTGGTACAATAAGAATTGCAAATAGATCGCGGCATAGTTAATTAAGTCTAATCCAACTTTCAATCTCAATGTATGATCTTCTTTTATTCATATCTGACTATCCGTCTGACGATAAGTTGACTAAACTTCAGTTATTTGCACTCCACTGAATTTCAAATAGTGAGTTTTGACTTAGGCTGAGAGATATTTTTTCAAAAGTTTTCAACTCAATTTCCTCAAGTTTTCCATCCCAAAATACAAGGCCGAGGATATTTGGAATTCTAAGCTGCTCTCCGAATTATACCTTAGTGTATACTTTCATCTCTTATATGATGTAAATCCTAATGGTTTTGTTTTGAGACTACATATACAGATAATAGGAAAACTTTCGTCAACTTCTACTTACATCTCACTCCGTTGATTTTCTACCGAACAAGAAATAGGCAGAAATGGCCATAGAAAATAAGACTTAGAATGATAATGTTCACCCTCACTCAAAGTTGAAACAAATGCTTCGTATTCTACTCCCAATCCGAAATAATTCATTTTCAAGATTTGGTTTAGCCATGCATCGCTAGTTTGTAAATGATATGAACTATCACTTCACAAATGTAAACGCGTTTGCGTTTCAATACTTATTGGTAAATTCACAGAAGTTTGGCTTTTACAATCCACCAGAGTATTACTATACCTGAAATTCTTTATATAAAATATTATTTACGCATAAAATGTATGAAGTTGCGACTTTGAATATTCACTCCTTCCAATTAGTAATCGCAAGACGCTATTCATTTTTGAGCGTCGGAATAGTCAATGTAGAATATAATCCATATTTTGACAAAAACTTGGGCCAACGAGTATACATATTATGTAGTACCTACATAGGTCGGGGAAGAAGATTGAATAGGAAACTCAAGAAACAATTTTAAGTTGAAATAAGTAGGTGAAAGCTAAAAGAAATACTGTTCATCTGAGAATGATTTAAAAATAGCATCAAAGTGTTTCGGGTGGAATTAATGTGTAGTATCCATTGACAAAATAGTTCATACTTCGTCAAAAACTTTGGTATACTGAGTGTGTATGTGTCGTGTATTGTATTGGGGAACAAAAGTTGAATAGTATACTCAAGAAACTAATTGTTCCTTAAAATAAATTGTTAAGGCTGAAAGAAATCGCAGTTTATCAAAGGTGTATATTTTCAAATAAATTCAAAGCATTTGGGAATGGTCTATATAGGGAGATTCAAAGTTATGTAAATGATCGTATTATTCTGTAGGCGAAGTAACGAAATTTTGTGAAGAAAACGGCACATGGAGCAAGAGTGATTATTCTAATTGCAAACATTTGTTCATGTTCAATACAACTCAACCGGTGGACAATAGCTTGGATATTACAACAGGTGTTTACTTCTTTGGCTATTGTTTCTCTCTCGTGGCTCTTATTGCTGCTTCCATCATATTCATAGCATTCAAGTAAGAACATTCTTGCAATTATTACGGCTACTAGGATTACTATAAACCTATAAACACCCTTACTGTTATTACTAAGTATTCCACATATTCGAATTAATACCTTTCTAGCTTATCATATGGGTTGGGAATTTGGGAATTGTTGTGATGTTTCAAGAAATTCTAATATTATGCCTTTGATTGATATTTTCTGTTCCTTCTCGACGTGGCACCTCTCTTTTTATGGCACTTGTTGTGACATTAGGTAATTGTCTTAATATTTTCATTGAATTATAATTTTCAACTGTTCAAGACCCAGACTTAAAAACATTATTTTGTCCTACCCTTTGTGTATAAAGTAACCGTATCTGTACTGTAAACAGAGAATTACGATGTCTGCGAAACAGAATACATTCTCATCTATTTATAACGTACATCATGGCTGATGCTCTATGGATAATTAGCTTCGTAATGGGCATTACAAGTTTTCAGGTAAAAACAAAATGTATACTCTAGAATATAGTGAATATAGTAAATCTCTTATAGTGTATTAAAAATAGCATTACAATTATGTCTCCGAATCAAGCACCGAAGGGGAAGAATCTTCCACAGAAAAATATGCCATGTCACATTATATATGTCTAGATAGAAGTAATCATTAGTAAAAAATAATGCATGTATGAATGTGGGACTTTTAACAAGAGTACCTACACAATGACAAACCCAGCAAAAGTCATGTATCTCTGTACATGACATAGACAGTTACAGACCGATATTTTGCATATGAAGTATAAAATGTTATGCCATTAGTTATCAAACAGGGCAGTATGTACTAAAATACAATTTCCTTTGGATTCGTACCCCACACTAGTTTAGCAGTTCTTATGGTAAATTTCCTGTAATTAGAGAGGGGTTGGAACTTTGGAACTCTGTGGTAATTACTTTGAAAGCAATTATCCTAACGATCCAAGGATCTGCCTACACAGTTCAGAAGGTTTCGTTTATTGATTTCTTTCAAATGTTATAAATGTTCTTTTAATCTATAATAGCGAATGACAAAGAGTTTTATTCAGCAAAGTATGGGGGTGCTAGTGGTGCTACTCTTCTTTTTACTGTTACAGTACATCAGACCAAATAATATGTACCATAATGATAGAAATTAAGGCGTAATTATAGTACCTACAACTTATTTGTGTCTATTTCATTTCAGAATACTCAGGCCGCTTGCGTCACATTTGTGTTACTGCATTACTTCCACTTAACTAACTTCTTTTGGATGCTCGTTGAAGGTAAACTAAATTACAACAAATTAACTACACTTAAGAAAGTAAACAATTTACTTCGTTTTATGCTTGGAATTAGTGCTATGTCAAATACATTCATCGCAATTTATATTTCGTAAACTTTACTTTTATTTCACTCACTCTACTTAAATCTCCGACAATATCTGAAGGTTAAAAGGTTGGTTGATACAAAATAATCTGTTTAAATCACTTTATGTATCTATTTAAATAGAGTACAAGATGAGGTATAGGTTTACTTTCATTAAAGAGTATTAACTCAACTTCTTGTACATATGGATTATGGATATTGTCTTAACCTATTTTTGGATGTACAATTGCTCTTCTCAATTATGCTCAAGAAAATGACAGTACGAACTGATGCTCTCGAACACTCGGTTTTCTAACCAAAAGGTACTTCTGTTTTGCTATAGGATTTACAAATCTGCTCTGAGTAATTGATTGCGTTTATACAGGGGAAAGTCGATTTTTTCTTTTCTCTCTGTCTATGGTGCATTGGTGTGAAGTAAACTGGTTGTGACAAGAACATTGGAGCGTAAAACACAACAGAATAAAATCTATTGTGTATTTACCTTAACTTGTGTACTGCTCGCACAGATTTTCAGCCAGCGCAGAGTCGCATTCTTCTTTATAGACATTGTTCTTTCATCGTCTAAATTAAGTTTCCTCAATAAGAGGAAAGCTTTTGCTTCCAATTCCGTGAATTGATTTCTACTTAGGTGAGAACTTAGAGTAGATTTCCTGTACATCGTTTTCTGTTAGTAGTTCTCTGTACTATTCTCCATGCTGCTCTTGTTTTGTCGTGTGTACTTTTACTTCCGCCACTGGTAATGCTCTTTGTTCACTTTTCGGAATTCATAATGACGCAGGAAGTCAAGAAGCACTAAATGTAATAGCATCCTCTGAAAATTAAAATTTATCTTTCTGTTATCCTATAAAGTATTAAAACTTAATTTCCGCAGAAGCCTGGGTACAAAAATCGGAGTCATGTAATAGGAAAGTAGCTGTGTGAGGAATCGTGACAAGAAATCTATGTGACAAGCATGAAGATTCACAACATTTTCTCCTTCATTTTTAAATTCTTATCGTCTACAGGGGATTTTATTTCCCGAACATTTCTATATTTTCAAAGTATGCGCATAGAATCAACAATTCTGCTCGAATCCTATGAATTTCAACCAAATCTGCAGTTGGAGAGATAAAAATAATTTGTGGAAAATGCTAGCTCACAGATTGTAAATATTAGACGAATTGCTATGATAGATTACCCCAGGAAAGACAAACTACAACGCAGTTCTCAATCAATAGGAAGCATATTCCACTATCCCATTTAATATTCAAGACCCACAACACAAATCAATGCTAATAAAATCTGAGCATACTGAAGATACGAACAGTTAATAAATATCCAAGGATCTCTGATCGGTTACACAAGGAATAATATATACTACTTTGAACAATGATAATGAATCACAATTTTCCGAAAACAATCAGCGAATCTAGAACTGGGAAAACTAAAGTTACTTCTAAATAGTATACTATTTTTAGAGAAATGGAGTAGCTTCTTTCAAATGCTAAGCAATTTTCTAAATCTGTACTAAAACCCGATTTCAGACAAGGAAATGATAGTAAAACAGCGGGTAATACTATTATTGTATAAAATAGTAGTTAGAGATATCCAATCGTTTCTTGTTTGTTGCTCCGGGACTTAGTAGAAAATTCCGGATGGAGTGGCTTTAGTAGGTAAGCTCTCTAGTGTGACTTAACTTCTGCCATATTTTAGGTACTTCTTGACTTTTCTTGATTTGATTTCCAGTGTCTTTGTTTCCGCCGTTGTGATACTCCCATGAAAGAGAAAATGGAAGTGGAAACAATATATTTATCTGTGTAGGAGAGTATACGTATAGGGCATTGTAGTTGAGGATGGGGAGGAAAGAAAACTGAGAACATTACACAACTCAATGTTTATCTTCGCTGGTGACAAACAATATTGAAACGTGATGCTAATTTAGGTGGAGAATTAGATTTGGGAGCTGTAAAAGACATGTCAGGTAGACAATATGACAATGACGGTAACTGTTTCAAAGACGTTCGAAAATGCCATTATAGCATGACATCAAGGTAGGAAATTGGCCAAACACAAGGTAATGTAATAAATATCTTCTGTTGCTTACATACGTACGTAGATACTCGAGGAAAACAATTCTATTGTTCTCTGCTTTGTTTTTCTAACCAGTATATAGTATATATACTTACACAAATAACTATATTACATAATAATACATGTTTATGGTTCACCTTTCTGTTCCAAAGTTTCAGTATGATTCAGAAATTCCTCAAATATACCTACCATAGAATCAAT
>JABASH010002555.1:0-19644 GCA_019776445.1 Tomocerus maximus | reverse complement strand
TAATCTAGAATGCATGGATGTTGAGAAAATAATAGTTTGATGGTACAAATTGAGACTTTCAATGATTCAATATACATATTCTGTTCAAGTCGATTATGAAAGGTGTATGTAATTATTTATGTATTAGATACATTCAAAACCTATTCCAATTGTGAAACAATTGATTGTAAAAAAGGAAACATTATTTCAAAAATATGTTTTTTGACAATTTTTTTTATTTTTTTGGCTAATGGCCTAATTTTGAAGTGATGGTGCGTTCAAACATATTTAGTGAGTTTGGATTATTATTATGAGAAGACTGTTGTGGAAATGGTATAATAAATATTTTGCATGAATAACGATGGGATAGACGAGAGGTAAATGGATAGAGAATTCAGGACACGCATAATATTGGGATGATAGGTAACAGGTAAGGTAGGATGATTTTGTTCTCGACAGCTTAACTTGAGTCTCTTTCTCCGTATGTTGGATGTTTGGAGGCAGATCGACAATCGTAGCTGCCATGCCGTGCCGGGCCCGTCGTGGTGAGTCCGTGAGTAATGCAATTCTCAAATGCGTCGAGAGTCGACACGACCACGACTAACTGCCAAAGCATACCCATCATATAATAGAAATATTATTAGAGTACCTACATGGATCTACCTATAGACTCAGCCAAACATGTCCTTATTAGACTAGGTACGTACAGAACTTGACGACAGATTGCTTATATACCAATTGCCTCAAACAACGTCGTACATAATCCTAAAATAAAGTAGCACCCCCGGCTACCCTCTTTGCATATCTATAATGTAGCCCTTGACCATTCACACAACTATCTCTAATTTTAGTAAATAATTACCTACACACACTGAATATATATTATTATGGTTGTTGTAAGTAGGCTAATTCACAGGGACAATGCAGGGGCTGACCTATGACAAAATATACATGTACACTTTTATAATATTCTATGCACCACTTACGAAATGTCTCATTTTGAGTAGCTAAAGATATCTTTAAGTACCCGTTCTCAGAAGACTGGGTGGTTATGTAGAGTGTACAATCGATATCAAAAGGTTAAGAATAAACATACATGCATTGTACATTCATATACAGTGTCTCCAGGAAAAGCGTCTCCTTCCCACTGACTTTTGTTGTGTTCTTCAGTTTATCTTTAACAAATTGTTATTTCTTATCTCTGTATTTGTAGATATGAATTTGAAAAGTATTCTCCATAATAGTTGTGGAGCTGTGCTATAAAATATTATCTACATCTAAGCCTGAGTACAGAGTAAGCCTGTCTGTCTGGAGATAGTTAAACAGTTAATGTCCTGTAGAGTGAATATGCAGACATTGAATATAAATAAATGATAGCTACCTACTGCACTTAGTTACATATAATAGTTATATTCCAGATTTGAGTGTTAATTTCTGCAGTGAACTCCACGTAGAAAAAATTTTGTTTCATTTATGCTCCTCCTATCTCTATCTCCCTCGAAGACTTCATAAGCTCCCACAACTCTGCTGATACCAAACTCAACTATCCAACAGAAGAGGAACTCAAACCAAACTATAATACATTTACCTCAGAACTAGCTAACAAAAACTGAAGCCTAAAGCTGGACACTAATACTAATAATATTATGAACACAGCAACAAGATATACTACTCCAATGTAATTATCTTATTGTTCAGAATAAACTGGATTTTGCAATTGCATTTCTCTGCAGTCGCTTTCTTCGTCAATAAGGCTCTGCATATATTATGTCTTGGATTTCATCAAATTCAAGTTAAAGCCAAGTCATTCCTAGCTTTGGCTCTAATTGCTATAAAACGGAGAGTTGGGAAGACAAAGCATTACACAAAATAAGTTTAAAATGCAACTTTCCTCGAGGATATTCTAGACCAACAGTGCCGACTACTCAACGGTCATTTAAGTGTTCATTTATAAATGACTTTCTCCAACATATAAAATGTAATCGTGAAATAGAAAATCTTCCTTGAGATGAATTTCTCCGGTAGGACTCCTCAAACGCAATAAACATTTTAGTTCCTATTATTCTGTAGGAAATCCTAAGGCCGGGTTAAGCCGGGATCATCCTTGAGAATAGCTTTAAGAAAAGAAAATCCAATTTCACCAGGGATTCAAGTTAACAGTGTAGTGCCAAAGAAAGTTTTTGGATAGATTCATCGGTGAATGTTTTCAGTGAATATTTTGTTGGCTTGGTATTTGGGAGACATAAAACCTGCGAACATTATTTGGCAATTTTACAGTGATACCTAATCACAGTTGCCACTATTCAAAAAGAAAGCAAAAGATGTACTTTTTGTAGCTCATTTGCGAATTATTATGGGGGGTTTGTGAAATCATAGTTAATCTTCAGAAATATTTGGGAGTTTTACAAGAAATGTCACAGAATTGTAAAGCAGGCCCACAAGGTATGTAATGATTTTGCTGTGTGGATTTTAAAATCGTTGATCATATCAATTGAAGGGGAATATTTGTATCAAGATACTGAGAGTTCAACAACAATCTGGCAGGAATATGTGCAACGGGGGATGCTTGATCCTACAAGTCAAGGTCCAATGCTAACTGACTCACCGAAAACTCCGAAGATAGTACCCGTCAATTCATCTGCGAATTGGATAAATACCAGTAGTGTTCTAGAGAGCAATGGCGTTTCCGTCACTTTGATTCCATCTTCCTCCTCCAAACATCAAACTCCCCATCAAAAAACCGAAAATGGATCCGCGTTAAAACGAACCAGCGATGGTAACCCCGTTTCTTCCTCAAATGGCACCCAAGATTTTGTTACAACTGTTAAAAATGGAATGGGTATGTTCCACCTCATTTCCTACAATTCTCATTTCATTCCACACTCAAAAAATCTGACAAGAATTACATTATGAATGATCGAGTTTTATAACCAGTTGTTTGCATTCAATAATAAAACATTTCTGCTTCCAATTTTATAGCAAAATGTGAACATTGCGGTTCAGTAGGAGTCAAACACGCATTTTATACGAAGAAAAGAAATTTTTGCAGCGCTCGTTGTGTGAAAGCTTCCTCAAAGAAGACTGACGTCAAAGAAAAATCAAAACTAATGGTAAACAACTCCTAGATTTACATTCTGCATATCTCTGTAATAGGCCACTCATCGTATCTATTTATTTAATTATACCTGTGACCCTGAACTTTGATTTGTGCACAATGGTCTGATTATTTGCCAGTTTTATATCAAATTATTTTAGCCATTGTGAAATGACTCAGCATATAAGACAGTACAGCATTCGATTGTTATCGTGATCCAGCTGATGTCATTTGCTTAACAACTTTAGAGTCACTCACACATTACTTTTGAAAGCATTGCCCACTATTTCTTTCCATTGTGCACGACCTGATCACGATACTCTCAAGTTCTGTCACTTAACTCATTTGTGGGTATTGTCGGTAATTGCTGTTCAAACCATGGAAAGATTTTCTGAAACTGTGGGTAAACTAGTAACTAATAGGTTGGCACGCACTAAATTATTTTATGATGCTAACTATAAACACATTAATCAAATTTTCCAACTGTATTACAAATGAGACTTTTTGCTAATTTTGCGAAAATTATAACGCATGAAAAATGTTCTCCTAATTCGAATATTGAATATTGAAAACTATTAAATGGTTGTGTCTCTGCAAACTAAATGACGTGATAAGACGTTTGTATTTAATTGGTATAACAACTAATAATCAACTTGTACCTTAATAAATTTAAAATCTTAATAAATTTTGTTTAACAGAATGTGCACATTGGCCCTGTCATTGAAGAAATGGACTACGACTCAGATGGGTCATCTTCTTCTGTAAACGAAGGAGTCAATACCCTTCGGTCTTCCTCTTCCGCCTCAACACCCTACAGTGAATCCGATGTAGTAGTCCCTTCTAAAAAACTAAAAGCCGAAGTACCACAAACATATGACTGGACCTCGATGCTAAATAAAGATGATTGTGTTGCTGCCAACGTATCGTGGTTCAAACATGTAATACACGCTTTTTAATTTGCAATACTCTCCTCAAATTTGTCTACAGAGATAAATTGTCATGCCCAGAAGAATTCTTTAGCCAATATAAAATTTCGTTTCTTACTTGGCGTATCGATCGGGGGCTTTAGGGGCTGAAGCCCCTTAAACGAAATTCAAGAATAAAGGAGCTTAGGAAGCATAATTCAAAAGTGCAATATATAAACTGTAGACCAGCCAAAATAAAAAGCCGTTGCTTGATTGACAGAATTACTAATTAACAGAAAATGATGGAATTCACTCCAAGTGTCCGAGAATCTGGGCAAAAACAATTTTAGCAATAAAATCTCAATACATTTTTTATTAAACTTAAACTAGTTCACGATTTTAGTTTGCAGGCTTAGCTTAGACAAATAATTTTTCCTCTTGAGGTACCTAAATCACATATTTTTTACAATTTTTGAAGACCAAAATTGCGGATATAATTTTACCACGGCAGCCCATGGTAGAGTATCCCTTTTACTACGAGTGGCCGCAGCTTCGAAGCTCGGTTAAATGGCTATGGATTCGATTCCTTCTTATAGTAATTAGCAGTTACAGCTATTATTATTATTATTATTAATTATAAAATAAGCAATAGCATTTCTGTATCTTTAACTAAGTACAACTCCAACCAGACTGAGGTGTACAAAAACATTCTTTGTGCAAGTAAAACGGGAAGAAAAATGATTCAACTGGTGTCGTAAGCCTAAGAGTGATACCAAACACCTTAATGGTTACGCCACTATCATTTCCACGTTTCTTTGACTCTGATAATGATAGCTCTCAATAGAAAAGCCTCCTTTAGTAGAGGGTTCTAAAGAAAGGTCATCTATAATCTATAGTCATGTATTTGTATCCACTTATAAATAATGTGATTTGAAGGATATCATATATCATCACCAGTCAGTACAATGCGAATCGGAATAACTTCAACAAACTATTTAATTTTTATGTCCTTCTTGTTCGTGCTCATTGAGTCATTATTGCACGAATTATTCTCGTACTAGAGGATGCTAATGTATTGAAAAGCTATTAAGCTGAAGAAATTTAGTAATTGGCATAGATGCTTCCTATCTTTTGATATATGAAAAGATTGTCCAAGATATAAATGTCTATTCCAATAACAACTGCAGCAATACTAGTCAGAGTACGCTATAGTTACTAATATCTGTATTAGTAAAGTGAATAGAAACATTATTATTATTCCATTTAATTTAACCCTGTAAATTCTGCGTCTTCTATCCTTAGATATTATGTTGCTGGTAAAGGAAAGAATTTTGTCATTCTCGGGAATGGTTATGCAAATTTGGAATCGGAAATAACTACATAAATATAGGATATTAATATTTCTGTGTATAATTTATCAATTTTAGTTTTTGTTGTGTTTGCATAAAGTAACAAAGACCTTCAAAAGATCATTTGAAGTCTATCTAAATGTCAAAAAATACGGTCATGACGCTTAGTTTTGTTGAAAATCTTAGAATCGCCCTATATTTCTAAGACTTAATTGAAGATGATGAGCTTGTTTATATTCCTATTGTTGGAAGTTTTACAATTCAATTTAATATGCTATTGGGAATTCATGTGCAACAAAATTTAAAATATGGGAGTAGGCAATACACTCTGCTATGCCAGCAACACTTAAGATTTGCAAACGCTGTGATTTTCAGTCTGCTCATACCATGTATGTACGAAATCAGACAGACAGACTTTATCTTGTCTGTAATCAAAAACCTCATACTATCGCATCAAATTGCATGTCGATGCACATTGTGGAATGTTGGGAGAATTTGCGAATACGAGTCTCAATCTTTGACTTTTGCTATTTGCTTTGTCTATCGGAGCATCTTCTGTCTCATCCTCAGTTCACATTTTATCATACTGCTTGAAAAAAACCAAGGATTGAGTGACGTTCTGAATTCTGATCCGTTATCTTGTTTGTGCGATGATTGTCTCAAAATGTCCCCTTTTACTATCTAACATTCAGATATTATAAGCATAAGTATTGTATTTAGTGTGTCTCTAAATCAGAATCTTTTTATTTTCAGGCCCCAGTTTCCCATCTTTGGGACAATGTCACAGTAGGAATGAAAGTGGAAGTGGAGAATACAGATGTTGACCAAATAAGCTACCAGACAGCCTTTTGGGTTGCCAGCGTCATTAAAATTCAAGGTAGGTAAAAATTAAGCTTTTCGCAAATATATATATATTATTCCCATTTCATTGCAAAGTATATAATTCGTTTAATGATTTTTGAAATAGGTTATAAAGTGCTATTGCGGTTTGAGGGTTTTGGACAGGACCCTACTAATGATTTTTGGGTAAATTTATGTTCCGAAGATGTTCACCATGTCGGTTGGTGCGCCACCAAAGGGAAACCTTTGATTCCTCCTAGATGTAAAGAAACAATTTTAACTATAATTAATATGGACTAAGAGTTCCAGTAATGAGTTACTAAATTTTGCATGTTTTTGGAATCTAATAGCCATCGCATCAAAATTCACGGATTGGAGAGATTTTCTTGTTAGAAGGTTGACAGGGGCTAGGACTCTACCTCAAAATTTTCAGTCCAAAGTAGCCACTGGATTGAAGTCGAAATTCGAGTAATGATACTATTTTTATTGCTATTGCTCTGCTTTGTAATATCGTACTAAATTATGTGTTTTCTCAACAGGTTAGGTTCTGAGTTGGAAGTAACAGATAAAAATAGAATATGCCAACTGCGTTTAGCATACGTTCAGCATATAGTTGGAAAAAGACTCCATGTCAAATATTTTAACTCAGATGAGGACGGTGGTAAGCTACTTTTAATTATATTTTTAACTAGTGATTTAGAAAGATAACTCAAAGTTGTTGTTCCAAATATTTTCAGGGTTTTGGTGTCATGAAGACTCTCCGCTTATACATCCAAGAGGTTGGGCAGCTACAATTGGACATTCAATAGTTGCTCCCAAATCATATCGCCCAGACATCCTTCCGAAATCAGAATTCAATACTAGTTACGACTCTGTTCCGCTAAAAGAAGGGATGAAATTGGAAGCTATAGATCCTTTAAACTTATCTGCCATTTGTTCTGCGACAATTAAGAAAGTGTTGAAATACGGCTACATTATGGTCCGAGTAGATTGCTATGAAGAAGACACTAGTGGCTCAGATTGGTTTTGCTATCATGTTACGTCTCCCTATATATTCCCATGTGGATTCAGTGCTAAGCACGGAGTTATCCTTACGCCGCCTCTTGCCTATGAAAAAGGATCCTTTCGATGGGACGAATATCTAGCAAAAACCAAAAGCTACGCCGCTCCACTCCTAGGACTAAAGGTCAGATACTCACATAGAACATTTTGGGTCAATACAATTTGAAATTGAAGCAGGTGATATTCATCCAAAAGCCTGATTATGCACCTTTGGGAAGGAAAAAACTTACATTTGGGAAAAACTTACATCAAATATGTAATATCTAATTTTTAAAAGAGATTCGATAAAAATGAAGTATTTATGAAGTGAGATCAGGTTTTCGAATTTTGGCTTTTTATGGCCATGAAATACTATTTCTTGAGTTATCCATTAAGACGCGTAAGAGAAAATATCAGGGAAAGACTACGGTGTCTGCCATTATATGTGGGCACTGAATTGCTCTCTATAATCTATCATCAATGTATGGAATTTTCTGTAATCTGATTTTACTTGTGAATATACAGGACGAAATAGAACATGACTTGAAAGAAGGTATGAAGATTGAAGCTGCGGATTTAATGGACCCACGACTTATTTGTGTGGCGACGATTTCGAAAGTAATAGGAAGACTTTTGAAAATCCATTTCGACGGATGGGAAGAAGAGTACGACCAGTGGCTGGATGCAACCTCGCCAGATATATATCCAGTTGGTTGGGCTGAACTGGTCGACCACAATTTAGAAGCACCTCGAGCACCGCCCCCGCCTCTGCCGACGAAGAAAGGGAAGAAAGGACGAAAGAAGGCTCCGACTAAACAAGCAAAAATTGTTCCAAAGTAAAACTGCAGTTTAAATGCTTTTATATCTTTTCTGCTAATAAATTTTTAGCATTTAATAAACATAATACAGGTAATTTAATACACAACATTTGAATTTGCAGACCTAATTTGAGCGTGAAACCAACAAGTAAAGCTCCGACTACTGCAAGAGTTTCCGAGAGAGCCAATAAATCAATAGAAGTCTCTTCGACAACTCCGAAAGCTGTACAAAATAATAGCCAGCAAAACGTGAGGAAAGTTGTTCAAGTGTCAGCCACCCGGAAGGAAGCTGCCAAAACAAATGGAAATAATGTGACAATGCCTCAGCTATTGAAAATGACATCCACTTCAAATCCTAAAGCTGAAACGGGAGTACAAAAGACTGATAATAAAACGGCGACGGTGGCTGCAGATTCTCGAATTTCGAATAATACAATTCCTCGACTGATTGATACACAAACTTTGCCTGTGGAGAAAGACGATGTGAATCCATCTGTGTGGAGTGTACAAGATGTATCACGATTTCTAAGTGTTAATGATTGTTCGGCATACTGCGAAAGTTTTGTTAGAAATGTAAGCTATGAAAAGAAAATCTGAACCTATGATTTTGTATACAGTGAGCTTACAGTCTTATTTCTTTTGTACCATTTAGAAACTGGACGGATCTAAACTGCTAACACTGACTAAAGATCAGATTGTTGTTTTGACTGGAATGAAGGTGGGTCCTGCTCTTAAAATTCTGGATCTAATAAATCAACTGAAGAAAGTAGTAACTGCAGCTCGTGCCCGTAAGTCAGCCTTGTCGGTAAAATAATTGGACAATTTTGAGTGATTTGGAGAAATACCTATTTTATGAAACGTGGAAAGAAATGCTTTCCTATCTGAGACTGCTTGCACTTTATGTAAATTTAGCTGCAAACAGTTATTCAATTGAATAGGTAGGATAAGAACAGATAAAGGACTGTACTATCTTATATATCTTATATATATATTATATACATTATTGAACTACTTATAGCTATTGATTTATAGAAAATACTAAGTAAGCTTTCTTATTTACCAAAGATGGTTTATATTTTTCAAAGCCCGCATCAACAATAGAACAATTTCTTCCGTTGAGGGGGCACTGCTATAATCCAATTCGTCGATCTAACTTTTGTTTAATTATCGTAATGTATCTTATTTACAATGTTATAGGTCAGAATACTAATTCCCAGTCCTATCTAAATTTGACACATTTTAAAAATAGTTAGTAGATCTATCTCCATCATCATCTAAAAGTGTAAAAGTACCTTTACAGATACCTGAAACATGACAGCATCTGAAATACTGATTATTAATTCTACTTAGTGATATAAAACGGTAGGATTATATTAGTATGTATGATAGACATTGAGTTGCTATAACTTTACTAACACAAATTCCTCTTATAAAATTCAAAAGATACAGTAATTGTGTGAAAAAGCATGGTTTTTGTTGTGTGGACTTAGTGCCTTGAGTTATACCTTAAATTTCCACAAATAATAGTCGAATAATAGTTCTAGGAAACATTTGTTTGTCATTTAATTGTAGTTGTGGGAATTGGGTCTATAATTTTCGACCTAATTGGATAATTGTCATAAGTTGAAAAACTTTGCTGTAACTTTATGTACCTAATAATCATATCCTGGTATTAGTTTGTATTGGAACCCATTAAAATTGTAGTTAGGCAAATTTTTACTATGGAAAAAAGAGACTTTACGTAGTGACATCAAAGATATTGTTACGAGACCTGTTAGTAATTAATCGTTTCCTTGAAAGCAGCTTGCTTGACTCACATCACAGCATAATAATAGCGGTAGTGGACGTAGTAATCTCAATAGCATTTATAGCTACTATCAGCAGTTAACAAGTATTATCTGTACGCTAATTAATTTCTTCATAGCTACCTAAGAATCCTGATTTCTCTAAACTACTTTTGAAAACTGTGTACATAATTATTGTCATATTAGTGTAGACTAGTAACTCTCAGATTTGTTTTGTTTAATTTAAAGTTACAATGTAGAATGTAGTAATAATTATTTCTGTAGAATTTTCCTTTAGTTTGTAGACCCATTATAATTAGGCATGTTATACTAGTGTACAATGTAGATAGTAGTATGCATAGATTAGCTTTTGATGACCATCCCCCAACATATTATCAATGTGTGTAAATCAGTGATGCGTTTATTTGAATATACTTTGATGTTTCTGGTTTAAATTGCGAGATGAGAAGTTGACATTAATTCTAGTTTTGATGCATTTCGTCGCAAGGTCTGCACAAACACATTTTGATCCTGTTGATCTGTTATTGCATGATTTTACACAAATCCGCACGATACATTTAGAGTTCTAAGCATATATTAATTAAGCTTCTTGTAAATCTTTCATTACTACCAGGAAAAACTCAAAGTGTGCATTGCGGTGAATTACACCATTTACTACAGTATATCATTTAGTAATAAATACCTAATGTAAGATATGTAAATAATGAATTTCTGTGAAATGAAGTTAGAGTTACTACTAACTACAAAGTTAATCAATACAGGTAAAACAATTTAGTGACATATAAATCACTATTTGCCTTTAATTGAAGTACTAATGAAAAGTTCATGCTATATATAGTTTTATTACTGTACACTAAGCTCCACCATTTTTTTGAACTTTACAAGTTAACAGGGAGAAATCACATGAAAATGGCTAGATAAATAGTTTCCCTTAGTGAATGTTCAAAATTTTATGATGAACAGAGACGCTTCTATTTCGTCTGTTGCCTAAGATGTACATTTACTACTGTATGTGGTGAATTAATACACAAACCAACCTAAAATTGTAGGCTTTATGATCATCATATTTGTATGTGAAAAAGACAAGTGTAATCATTACTTTTATTTATGGTCTGAAGCTGTTTTTCTCCATTTCTTAAATGGGGAACACCGATCAACCAGTATTGAATTTCGGTGTCAGATTTTGGGTAAACTTAAATTTGTCTAAGGTAAATGTCAATTCACTAAGGAACTATAATGATACAGCTCTATAGATATATATTAACCGATTGTTCGCTAACAAATTATCTGTAATAACAATACTAAACTGTACATTTTTTGCATTTCGGAGGAAATCATAATTTCCATTTGGGAGAACCTATATTTTAATGCAATATTTTGTACAACAGCTATAATTGGAGTCATGGAGAGTTGTTAATTTAAATGGGAAATCAGCAACTCAGGCTAAATAATGTGAACCCTGAAAATAAAACTCGCGTTAAATCTGTAACATGTTGCAAATACTAGAGCATATTGCTGTTATTTTATCAGGATAGCTAATGAAATGATATGCATTTTAATCCCTTGTAAGTGTACTAATTAGTATATTTCATTGAAAATGTTATGTGATGTTAATTGAATTGTAAAGCGGTTCGTTTCAATTGCTAGAGTAAGCGGAAAGAATTCCTTATAAATATGGTGTATGGTTAATCATGCATTACCTTAGATTTTAAAAAACTGTATTATTTAATGTATTAATTTACATTGCATACGTGTCAGAAAAGAAGCATAATATGTGAGACCATTGACATTTGTATCTAAGAACATAATTTACATTGCTAATGTAGTAAATCGTTGCATAATTTCATCCGTGAGTTAGTGAAATCACCCAAGACTTGTAACTTTTTGTTAAAAAATATGTAAAATGAATGACAAATAGTTAAGTTTCTGTAATAATGTAATAAAATGCTTATTATGAGATGCTATGCCGGTTGGTATCAGGCATCGTCAGATCTCTGACACGGGCTCAGTTCACAGGCGAAGTCCAGGCAGACGAATGCCAACTCGAAATGGCCATGAACACAACTGAACTAACTAACTGGTGTCTTGAATAAAGCCTGCTTCTGCAAACCACCACAAAATGATTAAATTTGTCTCTGTGGTCATTATGATTTGGGGTCCAATTTGGACCTTCCCTGTGAACTAGTGTGAACTGATCCCCCTTCAAAGGATCTGACGAAGTCTGGTCTGTATACAAGATAAACATGTACTAGTTAATTGCTATAATATAAGTGTATGATATACGACACATCAAAAATAACATTATGATGCCTAATATCCACATTAACCTTGTCACGTGCAAAATTGCAGTGCCACTTTACTTATAATACTATATAATGATACTTTCATGTATGTAGATGTGAAAACCTGATATGGATTTTGTATGCAATAAACTTAGAAGTTTATGTGATCAATAGTTGCATTTCTCCAATAAAATTCGATTAGTAATGTTGCAGGATTTATTGCAAGCAGATATTTCGTGTTGACGATAATGAATAAATAAATGATAGCCTTTAGCATAATTTGGCGAATGTTGCTTTTCCAGTTTTGTTTATTTCTCCGAGAAATTCGGTTGTCGTTAAATAGGAAGTGACTGTTTGTACATAAATTATTTGTAGTGTTGTGACAGAATTCTAAGCTTTTACTGACAATTTAAAATCTTAGATTGTTTGCTGTGGAATTTATGCATTGATGATTATCGCCTATTTGCTTTTACAATGCGAGGATAATTTACAGACACAATATGTGTAGGTACACCAAACTTGTAAATTCTGAAAATTGCATTATTAATATTATTCTTTAATATTCATTGTTATAAAATTGTAATTTTGTTGGCGTGCACTTCAATTACATATACTCGTCATAACTGTACACGGATACATAACTAAATGCAATTTTTCTTGTACAAAAATCACAATAAGGACATCTTTTCCATTTAAATATCATTTTAAATAAACATTTGCAGATTACAAGAGTAAGAATTGAGTAAAGGAAGTAAATAATAAGGTAAATAATGAAATAATTTCACACACATATATATTATCAATTATCATAACATAAACAGTATTAGTACAAAAAAGGATACACATTATTTCAAACAAACCTGTCTGATCTATTTGCAAGGCTTTTGCTCTTTCCAGGATCAATTTGGTTTTACTTAGTGAGTGCAGACATGGATAAGAGCATTACAACGTTACAGCTGAATGCGAATTTAATTTTTAATATTAATTGCATTACGACTGGGAGACTATTTTACACAACCCATCATTTATTCCTAAATAACATTAACAACAACAAAAACTTAAAATTAAACCTTAGCCAAGAATTTACAACACACAATCTAATGGAATAATGGAATCACAACTCCCATCGTTAGCTATCCATTTCCAATGAATTTTCAGATGGATATTTCCAACTTCATAAGTATTGCTATCAAAGCAATGTGAACAGTACTACACTAACAACACAAGACTATTTACGACTTTTTTTCAGAATGTAATACTATGAATAAAGTGGTCGTGTTATATATAGTTTCCTATACAATCAAACTGATATTATTTTGAACCAATGGTAATATTATACTGGACTAGACTAGAAGATAAGTAGTGCGCTGAGTTATGCTACGTCTTCAATATTTTTATTGATATTATTTGCTTCTCTTGGCCTTTAAGAATTGTTTTAAAGCTTTCCAACAGTGTAGAAATTCAAATAAACTGTAGTAGCGCAAAATGTCGATGTATTGGCCATAAAAGAATACAACAAAGCTTATCTTACTGCAATTTATAATACTTTTAGCTCTCCAACTTACCAAAAACGTTACCACTTTCATGAAACCAGAAAGACTGCTCATTAATTTAATTGTTAATGTTGCTGCTCCCAAGAAGACAGGTTAATATGAAGCTCACGTAATTATCAGTTCATCTTTGAAATACTGAGAGTCAAATTATTCTGAGCATAACCAGCTTGGTAAAAGCCATATAGCTAGTAACTCACATGTTAATTATACATCTTTTTTAAGAACTAGACGAAAGGAATCTCGGAGAAGGGTTGGAAATTACTCTTAGTGCATAGAGAAATTTATTTAGTTTTTGGTTAATTTTAAAAAGAGGAACTCGGCCGGCGTTTTTGTAGTAGTAATTATATGCCCAGACAGAATAACGTATCTGTTCTGATTGGATGGCTAATTTATAAGGCTTGTGTATAATGATACATTTTAAGTTTATATAGGTAGTACAAAATGATGGACAGTCCTCCTTTACCTAATTAGCTGGATTAGCACTGTCAACTTTCAATAGTTTAGAGCAAGAAATAGTTCTGCAAAAGGTTTGATAAGTAGCTTAAGATACATGCGCGTTACGGTTTCCAAATATTAATTAACCTGGTCAGCGGCGAAGATGTATTGTTTACAATTTATTGAACATCAGAATTTCCAATGTTTCAAAGTCATAATACATGCACCCTGTGCTTTAGAGATGAGCCTTAATCTACATAGCCTAAACCTAAGATTACACAAACATAAATAAGGAGAATTTCAACTGAAATGCATAGTCCTATACCTGTAGGTAGTCAAATCAAAATTCCTTTAGCAAATCAATTAAGTGGATGTGGTCAACCTGGATCAAACGTATTGGAAGTTGTCACGTTTATCTCGGATGAAAGGCTGGGCTTCTGAATGATTGTGATTTTCGTGGTCGTGGTCATGCTCATGCTCATCTTCATGACTGTTAGTAGGCGCCCAAGCTCTCATCCAGTCCGTTCGGTCAGGATGCAAGCATTCAATTTCAAAAAAGTCTATTAAATTCTTGAAGACACCTTGATTGAACAACGTATGCCCAGGCCTTTTGGTATGTCCACGAAAATAAGAATAACGCGTCCAGTTTAATCTCTCATTGGTGGTCACCCCCATCCATAGAATCTGTTCAACACAATATATTCATTTTAACAGCTGAAAAATTACTGGCACTGGCAGAGTGAATGTTTTGGAGAAGCAATTAAAAATGAACACTTTTTAAGCTTTTAATTATTAAATGTACAAACCTGATAAAGTTGACAAAGTAAGAGTACGAAGACCCAGGACGCGTGGGCTAAGGCTTGAGAAGCCATAAAAGTTACCCACGGTTGACAAGTTACTACTCGAACCAAATTCCAATCTAATCCACATTTAACATTCCAAAATTCTACAGCGCCATACATGTAAATGAGACACATAATAACTAGCCCAAACAAGTATCCCACGAAATATTTATGATTTTTCCAACCCACACAGTTTGATAGCCACGGGCAATGGTGGTCAAATCTATAACAAAATAATTACCAATTATTCCAATATAAAAATGACAATTTTACTTTTACTAAAATGAGTTTCGTACCTGGCCACACATCTATCACATATTGAGCAATGCTTTGATCTAATCGGTTTTCTAACAAGACAGGTAGTGCAAAAGAACTTCGGATCAAAACCATCTTCTTCCGCCAAATCAATAATCGTCTGCAAACCAATTTTGATGGATTAAACAAAACTGCCCGAATGGCTACAACTTATATCTAAGCAGGAGAGTTATTTATGTTACCTGATGTCGTTCCTCCGCTGAGATGTTTATAATTCCAGGGTCTCCTTTCCAAGCACAAACAAAGTTATACCATAAAAACAACGAGGAAGTGACCATTACAACGGTGTGCATGTAGGGAAGCTCAGGAGTAATATAAATGAACCACACGAGGTACATCCAAAACTGAAAGAAGAACAAATACAATTAATTCCGTGTGGGTGAGTCGTAACGACTTTTGTCAGACGATAAAACTTTATTTCTGACTGAATGCTTACTTTGGTCGCTAAATAGACATGGATAGGGAAAATGGACATGAATCTATCATCACAAACAAGTCTGCCCACTGCACGGAATAAGAGATACAAGACTATAAGTAATGCAATTTTCCAAGATATACTCCAGTCGGCAGCGAAGATAACTCCTAAAGCGTACATCAGGATAAAAGGAATTGCAGCTGTGCCGTACCATCGAAAGGTCTAGAAAAATACAAACCCCTTTTAATTTAGCATTAAACTTTGGGAAAAGACGTTAGGCAATTAATCAAATAAGTATTAAAATAGGATACTAACTTTATCTCTTCGGTATTCATAGCACCAATCCCGTTGATTAGACGTATCCGCCTTCTCTAGTATTGTTTCTACTGTCTTTTTTCCTATCCAATCATTAGTTTTTGTCTTCTTTAATAAACTATACGCAGTGTCTCCGGCATTATTAGGGATGAAAAGATTCGCATTACGATGAAGTAAAAGCATAAGGGAAGTAGCGTTTTTTGTATGAATCGCCCAATGCAATGCAGTATTTTGATGTACCCTATCTTGTAGCGATATATTGGCTCCAAATGTTAACAATAAACGAGCAGGATCGGAACTGCAAAAAAACAAACACAAATTATCCAAAATTAAAATTTAATCATCTATTTGCATACCTGGTCAAGAAAATATTCTTTTTTAAAATTTTAATTTTAAAAATTTGGATTTGTGGGTAATTTGGGTTAAAACTTTAAAAGTCAAAGTAGAACAATTAATATATGCGCACCTTTGAACACGACATGCAGACCACATTAGGGGAGTCATTCCATTGCGGTCCTGAATGTCAGGACTGACACCTTTGGCGAGAAGATAAGCGACGATAGGTGTGTAGCCAAATTGAGATGCAAGATGAATAGCTGAGCAACCTTCACCATCTCTTAAAGAAGGATCTGCTCCATTTTTCATTAATAGGACAACCATACTGAGATGGCCTTGCCGGGTAGCCCAGTGAAGGGGTGTCGAATGTAGTTCTCCCCCAATGGCATCCACTATTGCTCCATGATCTATGAACAGTCTAACTATCTCTTTTCTGCAATTAATGGATGCCCAATGGAGCAAAGTAATATTTTCTCCATCCCGTTGATTTACATCGAACCCTTCTTTGAGTAGCTCCACACAGCGATCGTGGTAACCAAACTATCACCACAAAAATTAATTTAATTAGCTATTGATGTAAAAATCATTCATATAATCATTGCCAATTGTAGTTAATAAAAATCATGTAACTAATAAATATGAATTTTTCGTAAATGTTAATAACAAATATTATTACCTGTGTAGCTTTTACAATATCGTAGGAAGTATGGTCAATTTCACCCATTTGGGTGCTTGCACTTTGGGACTGACTATCTTGGTGTCTCCTTTCCATGATAGAATCGACAGATGAAGAATTAATTAATTCAGTTTACTTGATTTAATGCCTTATCAACAATAACTAATTACTAGGTTAATAATCTCAAACAAATCATTACAACTAGTAGATAGACACTTGATGACTAAACCCATGAAGACATTTTATTGTCATCATGATATTCAAAAAACATTCAATTCAACAATACTGATAAAAGTAAATATAATAACTAGGGACAATTCCAACTGGTCACTGGTACAATCTTACGCATTACAAAATAATTGATTATGAGATAAGTTACTAGGAATCTTAATGAGATGACTTAACTATAAATTACACAAACTCCGTCCTTCACTCACATATCCACACTATAATCACCAATCACTCGAGCTCGGTCTGTAAATCCAAGAAATGAATTGATTAATCCTCAGAATCTATTTCTCAATCGTCATAAATGTCAAACTTTTACTGTCACACACTAAACAAAGGTATGGGCACTAAATTCTGATGGAATCACTCACTATTCTTGTCATTTTCGGCTTTGGTACTTTGCCCGCTCTTGAAAGGATCAGGGAGGAGAAATAAATGAATATTCGTCTCATGGCATTAGAAAGCTTTTTTGCTAATAAAGTGATTGTGGAGGAGACGGGACTTATTACAAAAGAAAGTGGTTTGACGGGGAAAGCGAGTTGCCGCAGCAGGGAAAGGATATCAGACAATTCAGTAGCACCTCCCTATGTGGCTATTATGCCGTAGAATATAATAATAGTATGGTCAGGCCAGCCATGAGCAGTAAAGAGACTACTAGGGAGGATCAACTTTAGTTCCCAGAAAGGAGAACCAAGGAAATCGATATTGTACCTCTGATACAGTCATCTGATGTCTGTCATACTGCCTATATCCTTATACCATGCAGCACTGAGTCATGAATGCAAATCATAATCATAATATTATACGTCCTTTTCCTATAATAATAATAATACCTATGCATTCGGTTTCCCACAAACAGCAGCTAGCATAATATTGTCATATTATCAAGACCAAAACAGTCCAACACCCAAAGTCCGGTTTGTATAGCCGATAAATATACTACATCCTCATGATGACAATCAATAATATTTGTTATCAATTAGACACACAATTTCGAAAACTGACTCAAATCTAAAATGACTGAGAAGTCGAAATTGGAAAATTGCTTTGAATGTAGCTGAAATTCTTCCTGATGAATAACATCGCATTATATAAATCCTCAACATATGTTCAATTCCCATAGAAAAAGCCGACCCCAAACAAATTGTAATGGCGCCATTTAAAATCATGGACAGAATTTCAACCTAATTATTCATTCTTCATTCTAAAACTAATCAAAAAATTATATTGCCTACTAGCCACAAATATTGGAACTTACTCTCACTAATTCGACGAGTCTGAGATCTGGTCGAAACTCCACATACCACTACATGTGACGGAGACGGAGCTGTCCGACCAACATCGAGGTAATTGCCATCCTCTGCAAAATAACTTCTTTGGCTTCTTGTCAATGTTGCCTCCGTTGGAATAAATATACAGCTCTCCAAAGTGCGCCTGAATTGCAGTTTCTTCTGTGAATTTGAAGTAGTACTAGCTTCAAACAAGAAACGATTTCCATCCTGGGCCGATCTCAGCGTACCCAGCCTGGTGGTTGCTCCTCGGAAATTTGTTTGTTCGGCCCCCTCAGGCAAATCCAATGCACTTGATTGTCGAAGAATCCCCCTTCTAGGATTGTTATTAGGTGGCCGAACCTCCAATCTTTCCAGAATGACAACCAGGGTCTTCAAGTTCAAGTTATTCTGAGCCATTGCCTAGATTCAAAAACCGTTGAAATTCTGGGAACAAAAAAGGACCCTTTTTGCCTATTTTTGTTTTCTATAAAAAGTCAGGAGCAAAAATGAGTCCTTTTTTGCTTTTTCCTTTTTTATACAACATAATTGGTTATTGTAACATATTGCTTTTGATATTTGAGAATATGTAATTAATTGATTGGGAAAGTTTAGATAAAAACGGTTGATTTACGCATATAAACACTTAATTAAATTACCTACCTATATGTTGTAGAAGGTTGTGTCAGTGTTAGGGAAATGACTAGCTATTTAGCTGTGAGAATTAGCAAAAAAAAAGACTGCTTTTATTAAACACCAGTACTTTTACGCTTTTTAGTAAAACGAACAAAAGCACTTTTTTGATTTAGGGTAAAAAATGAGTTGCTTTTTAGTTTCCTGTTGAAATTGAACAGTACCTGCAAGAAATCTTCACGACACTTCACACCCGGGAAGGAATCAACAATATTATCACTGCAGAAAAATAACTAAGTAAACAAAAAATGTGAAATCCACCTTGGTCACCACCAGTCAGCCTCGCACACAAAACAGCGATGGGTATCCTAGTTGGGCGCGTGGCTGCTATGCTGCAGAGGCCAATCCTAGAGCAACAGCTTAGCTTGCCGTACTAATGGTCTGCCGTATGTACTGGCCTAAGCAAATAAGCAGACCGATTTCTACACCACGTGACTCAAATGCTTGACATCAAT
>JABASH010002554.1:0-19651 GCA_019776445.1 Tomocerus maximus | reverse complement strand
AAGTTAATTTACAGATATAGTATTCTGCTGGGTTCTTATTCTATGAATTTTGATTAGATACCAATTTTTCTAATCTGTCAACTTACGATTAGATCAATTGAAGTGAACTCTCAACTGCAGAGTCAAAGAAACCTACGCACGTCACATACTCACTCACTCATTTTGCAGAACCCAAACAACATAAAACAGACGAGCAGATATTTAAGTGATATATTTTATTACCACAAATAGTAGGCAAGACAAGACAGCTTGCTTAGAGGCAAGTACGTTCGTTCAGTCAGTCAACTAACTGTTTTGCTTAGTTAAGCTAACAAATAGAGATACTCACTCTCTCACCACACACTTCTTCACCTGGCTACCTTTATGTGCACAAATACAAATAGTACAGTACTTACTGTTCCACCGAGTATCTCCAATGTACAATCTTATTTGTATCTACATGCATACTTGGAAATAACAGAAATGTTTACAATATCTTATATCCACATGAATATTCCTCAATTTAAGTGTGCCCTTATTCTTTGGCACAATCAGAAGCAACAGTAATTTCAAATAGCAATTTCATTGATCAACATTTACCGAGTATAAAAATGCACATCTGATATAGGTTTTGTGAATTATTGTGCCGAGGTACATCAAATTAAAAGGAAATTTAAACAGTATCAGCTTCTGATGCTCGTGTCAGTTCCTTTCATACTTTGCATTCTATTACAGTGAGAATCAAGAAGTAAATCCATAAATAATTTCGTGTCGGATATTACTAAGCACAAAAATGATCTTCAAATGATGAAAAGAGAAAATAAGCAAATAATTGCTCTAGACTGTACCTATTGGACATTTTTACATTCTCTATCCCAAGTAAATAGTTTCTCAGAGCTTAATTTAGTGTCTGACTGTAAAGGAGTAATGAAAATGATAATCCAGTTCTCTAGGTATTAGAGGAAATAAATTGAGTTACAAAGAGAGTGTGCGAGTTGGGAGAATGCAAACAATAAATTGGGGTGATTTATTTAGCTTGGATGGATTTGTTTGATTCGGTTTATCATACAGTACTCTGTCCACTGTGAGAAAATTAGTCTGTATAAAGATATCGTTACATTTAGTACCCTTTATCTCTTGATTATCTGATGTTAAGAGGCAGGAGAGAGAAGGGTAGATTTATTTGTGCATAGTAGGTGCTTGACTTTTAGGTGATGGGACCTGATCTAGTAAAGTTGTGTATATAAGCTGAGAGATTGATGGGAAGCAGTAGAACTTGAATTGTTAAAAAGGTTTATATAGTCGAGATATGCAGATAGGGGGAGTGAATCGAGTAAATGCACGAGAGACGAGCTAGGTACTTTTCATTCAGTCCACAAATATATATAACAGAGTATTAGAGATAATAGATATCTGTACTTTCATGTTAGACAGTTAAGTAATAGCTGAATTGAAGTTAAGCTGGTCTCGTGTCTTCATGTCGTGTACCATAATAATATAATATAAAGGTGCTCTGCTCACTGCTCCCCTCAAAATCCGTGAACTGCTAACTCTAACCAAACTAAACCAACAAAAGAGCCAACTTAAAACTCAGCTTGCCATGACAAAGCTAACCAAATGAAACCAAAGAATCAAAAACGCTCGTAGTCAATCAAGAGTCACGAAATTTCAGTCATCCTTTTCCTTTATTCGTAAATACGACTCACAGCTATACGAATCTATTTGCCTTAGCCCCACATAATCTGTATATTCAAATTATAACACTTTAGGCATATGCTGCATATTCATTTATATTCTAACATTAGTCTAACCCTGGGATTATTTTCTCCATAACATTACTAACAAAAGATTTATTCAATGTTCCTATTACATAACCTCCCTAAATGCTACGTAATTAATATGTTATTTAGGCTAAGTGCTAAGATATATGCGGAGACATCCCACAAAGATATATTTTATATGCATTTCATGCCATATCCTAAATAATATGTGAAGTAGTTCAGTATAAGTCATACTTTTGTACTAAGTTTCCTTTGAAGTGCCTAAGTCAGTATTTTTAGCAACTCTAGACTTGCAGGGGGATTAAATAATGTCAATATGGAATGGTTGCTCATTATGCGAGTGAAAATTAAAATGCAGTTCAAGTCGTATTCATTTGCATTCTTATAAGTACTAAGTAGAGCATTACGTAAGTTGAAGGAATTGGATATTTAATTCCAGCGGAGGATGTGAGGGATGGCCAAGAAATCAGAGGGGAACGGGGACAGGATTTCAAAGGCTTCCTTGCGTGACTTGACTTGACTAGATCCGGGCAGGACAACTAATCCAGCCTAACTAACACATGGAAGGAGGGAGTCTGAGGAATTTACATTTATTCACTTCACAAAACTAATCACAGAAAGTTCCCAGAAAGTCCAGCCAAACAATAGTGTTTACATGCAGGAGCATTGCCAAAAAATAAGTTACATAATAATTCCCTTTGAAACCAAATGAGCGTCCACGAAAAGTTTTTCTACTTGATTCGGCAATTGTTTACCGTGTTCTTGAATTGTTTCATTTACATGAGCACACGTACCTGAAGGGGTTGTTGGGGTTTGTTAGATTGCCTACATCCTGAGAACCGAATTTTTGTTTGGTACACACACACCAAATAGCAGTGTTTAATAAGCGGACATAGGCAGCTAAAGGGAATTGAATGGACTGATTCATTTTATTTGATTGCATATTGCATGCATGCGGCTAGAACGGGAAAAAATGTAATGTATCCATTTTTTGATGTAGCCATCACGGTAGTACACCGAATAAATTACATGTGTACTAGATATACTTATCAGGTATGGTACGACTTATAGCAGTGGAGCCCACATGTTATTTAGATTAATGTGGCTATAGAGCAGGTACTACTGAATTACTCTTACTACTAGCATTGGTTTATTATTGTTATTATGTGATGGTTCGTTGGCTTATTTAGTAATACATCAAAGATACAAAATACTGCTACAGCTATATAGCCAGCTGTAGTGTTTGTGGATAGTATAGTCTGATAAATATTTGAAAATCTGTTGGCAAGACTGGCATGATACGAGTAAAAAGGCAGAATGTACAGAATGGAAATAGTGTATTAGGTACATTTATGATCATGATCATGAATGTAATGGTATAATGTAGAATAAGTAGTAGAAAGAAAGACAGAGTGCATAGTAGAATAAAATAATAAACTAGCTACCCACTATTACACGACGGAATGAAATAGATACTTCTCTCCTTTGCCTTGCCGTTTTATTGAATTGGATTCCCAGAACAGGGCAAGTTAGAATTGTATATTCTCTCAGTCAGAACAGAAGAGAGAAAAAGAAAATGGAAAGAATGTGTTATGTTTGTGAATTGAATGGCTGAATACAAGCTGCTCTATTTGATTTGCCCTATCGTCCCATTTAACACACACAAACATACTTCAAGAACACATAGTAAGACAGATCTCATCCTACACAAAATAAATAGTACATTTGATTATGAACGGAGCAAGTGAGTGAGAGAGAAAAACATTCTTTTTACGCTACCTACTCAAATAGTCTCATCACAATAGACGTCTACGTAATAATACTTAAATATTTATAGGTAAACTCTCTTATGATATATTTGCTGATAGTGTCCCATATAGAATTTCTGAGTTATCAACATAACCTTTGTAATCTGTGAAATAGAATTTTATATCGAGTATCTCTATCTGTAGTAATGTCTAAGTGTAACAATAAGAAAGGCAACCTGCGAATCACAGTCAAATTAAACTAGAAACACAACCTACGATCATACATGGCCTGACTGCTCTAGGTCTGCTACTTTGGCAAGTGAGTGCGAGTGAAAAATGCTATTCGGGTTGGCCATGACTCCGCAACTTCCACAATGGAAACTAACTTACGATTAGATATACTTATACTACTTGCACTAGTTTAATGGAAGTAGTAATAGTTTTGTCTGACTTATCCTTCATCGTAGAATCGATTTAGGACTCTATGGCAAAAAATACTCTCTTTGTGCAAAGTAAGTTCAGGAGGAATCACAACTGGAATAAGAATTTCTATTTATATAATATAGACTGATATATGACAGGGAATACTTCATTGCGGTATCTACCTATTTACTTATCACTATGAAAGGTACATGTACCCTGCATATGCACAACTACATAATATACCCATTATGCACAGACACAAATCATTAATTCATTCCAGCAGGAGAGAAGAGTGAAAGAATAAGATACATACATACAGCACACGGTTATCGACCCATTAACAAAGCAAACCAATCAACGGATTGATTTTTGTGTGTTGGAGTTTGACTGAGTTGAGTGTTCTCTCCTCTCTCTCTACTTTTACTGACTTTGACTTGTTTGTGGGCAGAGGAGACTGACAGAAAAACTTTGGTCTCACTTATATATGCTATAGGTAGATAGATTTTCTTTTCACGATCCAAGTTTAAACTAGATTACTTTTGTATTCACTTTCGGTCAATATGGTAAAGATAGTGTACACCTGTGAGTAGTAAATCGCCTATAAGTATTTATGTATAAGAGTATACGCAGACAGAATTGTGGAGAAGGTAGGCACTTTAGTTAAGTAAGTTAGTGAACTTAGTCCAAAGCTCACCTCTCTCACCGAAAATAGTCCATCCAAAGGTTCACACATGGTTACGTGGTAATACCAGTTTAAACTTACAAATAGCCTTCAGTCCCACCGTCATGATCAGCCTGGCACTGACATTTTTCTGTCTATCATTGACTGATGCATGCCACGCTATACTAGAGACAACCATATGCTGCAAAAATTCTATTCACATGCAATAATTAATGTTAGCAACAACACTGTGTTCATAATGGCTTCCTTGTCATAAATACACTTCAGCTTCAATTTTCAAATGGAATCCTTTATATAGCCGCGGCTATGTATTGCTAGCTACTATTAATCAGACACACTGAAATGCTATTGTGACACTATGTGTAAATGTAAAAGTAACTAAAGGTGAACCCAAGTGGTAACATGGGGGTTTAGGTGTTGACAGTGTAAGTGCATTTTAGAAACTTATGCTATTCCAGTGTTATATGAATATAATTACGGTACACACTTTCAACGCAGTGGATGAATTAGCACCTAAGCTTCTAAGTATGCATATGGACACTATAGTTAAAGGTAAAATATTCATTCCTGTACATTAGTACTTCTAGAGCAACTTCGATTTAAGTAGCGAAACTTCAAGTGGTCATCTAATAAACATAAATGACCATACTTTACTTAATACATGTTATTAGACCATAGATGAACCTATATAAGTAGTATACATACATTGTTGTATATACTATATGCATTCGAATAAAACTGCATACATCATTGTGACATATGCTCTCAAATTGAAGTATGCAATTGGTTACCGTGCTTAATGGAAATAGTGTTTTTCGTATGAGCACGGGTATTTTGTTCCTTTCTGTTTAGCTTCAGTTTGAACTCAATAAATGCAAGCCACGGTGGAAATGTATAACAGAAACGAAACCATGAATGCATATTGGATTGAAGCATCCTAATGCATATTTGTATTTATTATTACATTTCACATTACAGGACACATTTCCCTTCTTCCGTTCCTTTTCATTTCCTTCCACTTCCCTTTAAATCCTTTACTTCCTTCATTACTCTTTCGATTATGTGCATAAGCGTACGAAGGATACTAAAGAGTTCACGTTAAATTTTAATGCATTTTATTCTTTCGATTTTTCACATCATACGGACACTTCCCTATAGCAGCATCTGCTGATACCCTTAGAGTTTTCTCTAAAACGTTTCGCATGAAACATTAGTACACATTAATGTGTACTACAGATGTTTAAAAAATATTCTTACACACTTAGCCAAGTAATTTGCATACACATGCATGCATTCTCTTATTTGTTAACAGTCATGGCATTGAATTTCTTTCGAATTTCAACATTCAGTTACAATATGGCTCAATAACTCAAAAATATAATTTGTTTTTAAGTACTGTGTAATGCCCATGCAAACACTCTGCTAAGAAATGTGTAAAAACGCGATATTAGTCATCGTCTTGAGTGTATTAGGTGTTAGATAATATCTTGGTGCATAGAATTGTGCATATCATATGGCTGATAGCCCCGATATGTAGTAGATTTAGAAACATTGCGGGATTTACATAACACTTGACAGGCAAACGTTGAAATATTGAAATTGAGAAGCAAGTACTTGTGAAAATTATTTTCCCATAGGGAAATGACTTGGTACATGCACTTCTATAAATAAACGTATTTGGATAGATCACGAGAAGGAAGAAGACGTGCAGCAAGGAGTATAAAGAATAAAGATTACATTACGTTACGTCCTAAAGGACAAATTCAAAGGCTGCTTTTGCTGTTACGTTAGAACCGGAACGAAAAGGAAACCCATAATAAACCATAGCGAAATGAATAAGTTACGATACATTGCCAGTCTCCGGTAAAATAGCGCTGTTTTGGCTTTACTGTACATGTACAAATAATGTTAGTACATCAGTTATACATCGTGCTTATGTATACCTGCCTGGTGAAGATCTAATGTTGTTGATTCCGTTGCATTGCCCAACGACAAATAAGCATTGGCAACTACCAAGTAGGTACGTGTCAGTCTTGAATGAACATATTTATGAATACATTTTTTGCACTCAATGCAGATTTACTTTTTCAATGGACTGCAGCAAAATACCATTTCTTATAGATGCTACGAAATTTATCTTAGGATAATTATGATAATGCAATACCCTTGTACATCCGCGATACAAATTACATTACTCGCCTATTCAATACACTAAAACCAATCCATTTCTGTCCCGACACGTCAGAGAAGCCTAGACAGTTCCCTGGATTTCCTATTGAAAACTTTTTATTGCCCATTTGAGTAAATTGGTGTCTACTCTAAGCTGCTCTGTCCAAAGAATAAACACAGAACATTGACACACTGATAATGTTTCTGGTTACATTAGCTATACATTACACAAAGAAAACATGAAAAATTGCTTAAGAGAGTCAAGTCCAGACTCTTTTGTGTTTTATTTCACTGGTCTGGTCTACACAAGACAAGTGTCATAAAGTAGGCCTCCAAGGGTCGCAACGAAATGTTAGAAAAGTTTGGTCGGAAACTATTTTACTATCTCTATGCCACAAGAGAACCATTCTTGTTATAATGCATTAACTATATGGAATGTTTTATATGTACTTAACACTCCTATGGTGCATTTACAAAATCCTATATCAACACTAAGGATGAAACTTAAGAGGACGGGAGGACGTGGCCGTAAAATTCACGGATAAGTTTACCTACTTTACTGTTGTACTCGACGGTTTTTGGTCAGAAAGTCAAAGTCAACTGAAAAATCACACACACACACATAGAGATACACACATAGGACATGAGTCCACAGTATAGAGAAAAATGACATAGCAAAATGCATAAAATATATTGAAATAGTAGAAAACCCTGGGGGAAACCAAACCGAATGTTGTTGGTGTGGCAGTAGCTGTACATAAAAACGTGTAGTTGAGTCTGCATACGATAATAATATGTATAATCTCTAGTTCTGTGACCAAAGAAGACTAGAGTGTTATTAAATGCTGCGGAGAATCAGAAGAGCGTGTCATGTGTAGTTATCCTGGCTCTCATCAACTAACACTCTTAACACCAAGTGTATCCACGTTCCACACTCATCCTATTATTTCGGACCAGAGTCCGTTTCATATTTTATAATACGGTTGGAAAAGGTTTAGTGAGTTTAAACATCACGTATTTCACAGGCTGCAGCAACCATAAAGATTGTTAACAGTACATATGCACTAGGATAAACGTTTGCATTACTGTTTAGTATTATTTGAGTGTACAATGTAAGTAGGTAAGACTAAGAGTGCTAGCGAAATTGACACAAAGATACAAACAGTAGGTACGGGTTGGAAAATAAGTAAACTGTGTCTCTTACCTTACTGTACTCTTTTTCAATGCAAATCCCAAAGAAAGAAACGAAAGAAGACTCATCATCGCTAAACGTAGGGATTCACAATTCAATTCAGTTACTTAGGACATATAGACAAAACAATTTTACTGCCTTGCACTTGACTTGACTTGTCTTTGTACATTGTAATGAACATGACACAGAACACAGAGTTGTGTTTTATAGACAAGAACAGAACTCACTATTTAAATGCAGGTTTACCGTATGTATTTACTTAAACTGCAGCCATATCCTCTGCTTCGAGAAACAACCAAACCACGTATCGCCGTCAAAATCTCAAGTGTCAAATCTAGACACGATCATTCAATTTTGCCTTGAGCCCTACAATTCCACATTTAAAACTCATTGTATTCTAACTACTATCCTCACCAATACTGATTTAGGTGTGTCTATACCTCTAGTATGTATTATTCGCATAAAATAGTAATAATAACTAAGTATGCAGCTTATTGCTTACCATTTCGGAACAGTACTACTAGTAGTCTGCTATGTGTATTCAAATAGTTATTAATAATAAACCTAGCCACACGAACACCATTTTCCACTGAGATTTGTCTGTGTAGATTTGAAATTGTCTACTTACGACCTGAATGAATGCACAAGTAATTTTTGCATGAATCAAATAGTGCAAGGTATATGTAGGCATGTAGGTAATGTAACGAAACAAAAACCTCAACAATGAGAAAAGCTATCGAAGCCTAACACTACGAATTACTTATGTATTACACTAGTGATGCACAAACTCGGAATGTTCTTCTGCCAACAACTAAATTTCAACTAACTTAACTCACCTGTGAAAGAACCTACCTGTTCTGTCTTGTCTGACTTACATACTTTACTACTCCCTACCGACTATGTACCTACAGGTTAAGGTTACGTTTTTAAATTTTTCAATACTACCCTCCTGCCTTGTTTGCCATGCCTTGCCAGGTTATCAGTATCACGGCAAACACGCCGAAGACAAACTGGCATCCACATGGCCATCAACTTGACTCACATTTCATTATTTTCTGTTATATGAGAAATATGTTAGAGAAAACGTTATTCCTCTAGCCCATATCTATAAACACACGGATTCTTTGACAAATATTCCGAGCTTCATTTCTTTTTCTCACTTATTTACTTCACAGCGAAACTTATACTCTGAGGTTCTTATTGTTGGTGTCCCTTATCCAAGAAGGCAATACTTTTTTAATATACACATATCCATATAGTAATATGTCATATAATTATGCGTACGTATTATCTCTGTCTCCTATCTGTGTCTACACATGTCCTTGTCTTCCTCCTTCATTATATACCTTGTAAATCCACCGACAGAGCTTGAGTATTAGTATTTTATTACTTATTATTATATTATCTCCTATGTGTATCTCTGTATTAGTTGCCTCACTCAACTATACCTGTATTTACACATTTAAATATATAAAACTAAAATCCATTCTTTAATCTCCTCCGAAATCTTATCAATCCAGAATCCACTTTGTCTCGGCACAACATACACACTCTTATATACTTACGTGAAACCATCCAAGCATTCACATAAATATACATCATGATGAAGGATTTTTTATGCCGTTGTCGCCTTTATAGTCCAGTTCGTCCAGAATCTTGATAACTAACTATGATAATTTGAACTAACTATTGATAGTATTCATTGCATAATATAAGCCAGGCATTATTATTGTTACACATAGTTTACAGACACTCTGATTTAAAAAGTGCTCTGATTTACTCTTGTACCTACTCTCTTGTGTATCCTTAATCCCTGCAAGAATTCAGGTTCATGTGTACACAAGCAATGATATATCCAACTATAAGTGTAAAGAAAACAATTTATATATCCAACTATAAGCGTAAAGAAAACAATTTGGACAGACAAGCTGAGTAAAAGGAACCCAAGAGAATTTTTTACACGAAATAAAGGAAAGAGAGACCTTGTTATTATTCTTATGAAACCCTGAAGTTGAACTAGGACTGGCCTAGAACTTCCAACCTACTTACACTCCGAGACGAAAAGGGTACCTCTTCTGTCTAGTCTACCTTGTGTACTGTACATAGTTAGGTATATGTTTAGGCACTTTTTAGTTCACATCAGTTTCGTTTCATTTCACTTGCTCGCTTAATGTAACTAAAGCTTAGAGCATCTGTCTACTTTGATTTCATCCAACAACTAACTAACCGAAGATTTCTTTAGGTGGCTTTTCTCTGTCCGTGTCCTCGTGTACTTCGTGGACTTTGACTACTGTAACTAATAAATAAACATCGGAAATACCAAAGTGACATGACGAAAACCACTGTATATCCAAGTGATGACGATAAGTGAGAGCGAGAGTATATTATCGAGTATTTGAGGGTCTAGTCTAGACAAAGATACTAATGAATAAAAAACTCACCTGATGATGATAGTCAAAGCTGGATAGACTGCCCGTTGTATGTAATCCAGATTTTCTTTGTTTTTCTGTCGTTACTTAGAGAGATGCACTAGAAGATGGGGAAAGAAATCCTAAGCAGACTTTTATAATACGGAGTTTGCTTCAGGATCTCTAGGGGTTGCTTTGCTTCTTCGGAGAAACAGTCGGGCATAGGAGTACAGAAGTAGTAATGTTGGTGTTTCCGAAGGAACTCATTCGTCCGACCTTGGTATACAACGGCATTGCATCATACTATAATTGGATTTAATGTTTACTACTACAAAGTGTATGTTACAACTTTATTTACTGTTGCTCCTACTTATCTGGACAGTTTCGTCCGTGTGTTTATATTTTATATCAGTAAGTGGAAGTTCTTTTTCTCAGTTCTCACGACCCATCTCACAACATGAACCGAAGACTGACAATCAGCTCAAGCAGGGCAGGTCATCCACTCTTAATTCGATTAACAAGCTCCTTCTAACTACAAAGTATACAGAGAACATTATTTCCTTGAACTTTACCCACCTGACACTGACCTGCTAGCTAATAATTATTCCGAGAAGAGTTATTTGCTATTGTTAGCTCAGAGGATCGTCGATTCCATTCCAGAGCATTTGAAACGTAGGTGCTAGTCGAGGTACATTAATTCCTTGTGATGATGAAATAAAATGTAAGGTACCTGATTGTGTTTGGGTAGTCCAGGTTTAACTCACATCACATGCACATCAGTCAATTGGTATCTGATCTTCAGACTTAGACTAATAAGCAAGCACCAACACCACCTAAGTCTGTATTGAATTCTACACTGGATAGAATAATAAGACTACTTGTTTCTACCGATTTTTACGTTTAAGGGTGGAAGATAGGATGCGATATGGAATGAACTCTGCAACCCCGGCGGCTTCTAATGCAATCCAAATGCACTGCAATCCAGAGGTACTGAGAATGCAATTTGCTTTCTTTCTTAAGAATTAGTCTGTTGGTAATTGTTCACTTGAACTTGTATAGTTCAGCTTGGCGAGGTATTTAAAGTTGATTTTGTATTTGCTTGGTTATGTAGCTTGGAAATGCTAATTACGCATAGCATAAGCAAAACAAGTCAAGTTTACACTCTACGTAGATTAACATTAGTAGTCAAGTCAAGTATAGAGTTCCTTTTGTTTATTAACCAAGCCAAGAGTGTGTATAATATTTTTATGCCAGGCCAAGTTTTGATTTGATATTTTTTCTCTTGCCAATTACGCTCTGTACTTATAGAGAGTGTCTATATTCCGTCAACTGAGTATTAAACTTTCGTTCCTTTCCTGTCTTTAGCTGATGATGATATAATGTTGTTATAAGAGTCGAACTATCTCTTTGTGCAGATCTGTAGGCAGATAGAGGAGTCGAGAATGTTATACGTGCGATCCGTATTAAAAATTAAAATCAGAGTGGTGAGGCTGAGTGTGGAGTAGTTGCTTCCTTCCTCTCTCACACACACACAGTAATGTACATACACAAGTACGATGTACTTACATTTCTCAGGAAGAGTTCAAACAAGAAATCTTCTGCACAACTCCTATTAGATGAGCATTAGATATATTCTAACGTAAACTCGTAATGTGTTGCATTGCATTCAGTTACAAGACTGCATGTGTGTAGCAGCTGAACTGCCACTTCCTTTCCCGTGACTGATGATGATACAGATATAAAAAGGATTTCTAGTCTAAGACCAGCAGAGACAAACACAGGAGACTAGCTTGGCTTCCCTTCCAAGCCTCAAATTGTCTCTCAAGAGATTATTTATCTATATTCCGTATTCTCGCTGCTCTAACTAACGATAACTATTTTCTCTTGCGTTGCATGCAAACACAATCAAGTCAAAGTCAAGTCTATGTAGGAAATCAGAGCGTCCGTTTTTCATCTGTTCTTTCGGACAAAGTCCTCCTTGCACTTTTATTGCCAATTTGTCGACCCATGCAATACTGTCGACACGCGAGCTAAGAATTAGAAAACTCAACTCAAGTAAACACAAATCAAGTCAAATAACGAGAATCTTAGTAATATTCAAACATTCGCCGATCGTTATTACATAGTGGACACACTACAAAGTATCATCATGAAATGCACTTATTTCCAACCAGTTTAGTCTAAGCACGAAAGACGTAGATATGATCTGTCTGAATGGCAATAACAGTGGAGACACTTGTGTGACGGAGGAGTTGGACTTCTTGACTCAAATAATCATTATATTGCTATTATGTATTATTACTTGGGCCACCACTTGAGTTTCAGTTCTTGTCCTTCCAGAGTGTAAACTCAACAACACATCCTCACAAGGGAACAACAAACTCTTTGTTTTCCTTCAGCTAAAAAAAGTTCAATCCACTCCACGTTCGGTAATTACACGAATAGATATGACAGTTAATGCCAATAAGAGTATATTACTCCCAAGTACTAACACTTTGTTTACTTGTAACTCGATGCAATGATTTTTGACGTTTATTTACATCCAGAGTTATTTACTGTTTACAGTCACCACTCTAGACTGCGGTAGTAGTAATTGGTTATTGTATAGATGTGCGGTACTTGGTTCTTTGTGTCTGTCTCTTGTGAATGACGAAGAGCAACTGACTGGGAAGGTTAGGCGAGATTTTTACTTGAGGTCTCCTGAAGAGTTATATTATATTAGAATATGTATATAGGTACCTAAGCATGCCTTGGCATGTCTGTAGCCAGCATCCCCCAAAGGAAAGAGATGTTGTTCTATGTTATGTGGTCTGGTATCCTATGCATCGTCTACTCTGTTTCAGTTGTAAATGTATAACATCCTTTATTGTGTACTTCATCTCACAGTATACTATTCTGCATTTGAATTGCATTTACCAGAAACCTATGTGGAGAGAACGGACTGAACATGCATAGTCTATGTAGGTAGGTAGGTAGGGCTGAGCTGATTGTCAGAGAAGAATACAATGGAATTGAATAGACTAGGCCAGAGCCAACCCAAGTCAGACCTAGACACAGACTCACCTCAGGAAAACTAAACGCCAACACTATATACACAGTCGAAGGAACAACACAAAGTATAGAAATCCAGGCATTTTGAATACATTTCTCTATACTCCTCGACCCAACTCACGATGCGAGGAATACAAAAATTATATCATCGGACCAGCTTCGAATTCAAACGTTTACTATGTTACTGTGTGTTAGTGTAACTCTTGTAAGGTGAAGAGTACTTATTTACGTTGCTGTGTCCTTAATAAGTATACAAATTACAGGGCTTCATATACGTATCATCATAGCCTAACTATATTCATAGGCAGTAAAAGTTTTCTGGTAAATACTACCTGCACTATATTTATGTAATATATACAATAATACTTTACTGCCTAGTCTGGCTTGGCTTACTTGAATTCCCCCTTGCCTTAATGCTTTGATTTCGTTGGAAGACGGCCGAGTCTCGAGCTCGCTCACACACTCACATCAAATCAGTCTCATAAGCCTCGAGGAACAAATGCACCCACTACATTCTAGTATAATGCATTCTAGTTCAACATAGTTAAGCAAGAGAATGGAAATAAGAATCTTTACATATAGAGCACGGAATATCTATGCAGTAATAACATATTGTTGATTATACTTAAAGTGTTCAATCCAGATAGCTAAAGACTCTTGGAAATAATGCTAAGAGATTGATAATGTCATGCAGATATGATACATATAACCATTAAGTAGGAGAAGTACCTTCCCGAAGGGTATGAACGATACAAAAGAATAAAACAAGTAAAGCTAAGTGCTAAGTGTGCTTAAGCAATGCAAATAGGTGAATTACTATTGTTACTGCAGTACACCAAATACGTTTCGCCCAAATCTAAACAACTAAAACTTTCAACCGTATTGGACTCTTTTACCACGTATTTCATTCCCACTGTATCTGTAATCTATGAAATAGCAAAATTTGGTAACGTCGACAAATTTTGAGCTGGTGATTTAATGATTTATCAAATATATTTTGATGTACAAAAATAATATTCTGGTGCATGTTTGTCTGAAATCTCCAGTTTGTTAAGATTGCATAAAAATACAGTTTGATGTTTGATTCACGTTACAATTTTGTTGGAAACTTTGGGTTATAGTTTGCAGAATAAGAAATGGTTGTTGTCTGTTTCGCAGGTAGGAGTGTCTTTGTACCAGTACGTAATGGTAATCACTGTTAGCTGACAATAATTTGAAGTTAGTTAGCTTATGGTAACAGTGTTTTCGATGTTTGCATGTTGGATAACTTTTACTTATGTTTGGTTGTCACGTAAGGGAAGGTAGAATGTACGCAAGTGAAACGAAGGCAAGGAAAATGATGTTGAAGTAGTTAGTTTAGTAAATAATATTTCGAAAGAAAAGTTTTCTCTCCTCTGACGAAATTAGCATAACAATCTGACCCAAGAAGGTAAAAAACATTTTGACGACCCTGCTTAACCTTGATCTGGCCTGCTTTATTCTTCTGATGGTGGTCTCTCTCTGTCCTACCAGTCTCACATGCTCTACGTAAAGAATATGTAAAACTGCTCTTCCTTTCATGTACGTGTTCTCAAATGCTAAATAGTTGCATCCCGAAACGTACCTTCCGCTTATTATTTCATTTCTTTGCTGGCGAAGCCCACACTCCTAAAAGCTAATGGTAGGTACAGATGATACTCTGTAATATTTATGTGTAACCTACACATAATAATATGCAACATTTTGCAATTGGCATATGCAGTGTGGGGACGAGACAGAGGAGCCTAAAAGCAATCCTCATAATTCTTTCGACTTACATTTTGCAAAGAGCGAAGCTCTGAGAAGTAAAAAACACGTGCATGCACATATATAACTTCTACAATATTATGATAAGACATAAGTGTCTATCGCTTATTTATTGCGTACGGCTTAGCTTAGAGGTTTATTTTTTTACACTTTCAGGGTTAGCTTTTGGAAATCAAAGGAGGAAAGTATACGAGTATCTCATTGACTATAATTACATCGGACTATGGCATACTACCACAATTGTACCACGTACATTTGGTTAGCATACATTTTGGCAGGTATATAGGACACATTGTAAGATGAGGCAATTTAAGAGAACAGCTCGCTGACTTATTTTAGCAAAGTTGATATTGAATAGTAGGAGATACAAAAAAAGTATCCTAAAAGGTTAAGCGACTCGCTCTTGGCTATTGTTTTGAATATTACGTATTTTATGTGTACGTAATACTCTTTATTGCAGAGATAAGGGAAGATGAGATGAGACATGACACGGACAAGACAACAGGCAGGGCTGACACAGCAGACAGGACGCACCTCCATAATTCATTTCATTCCATCTATTAAATAATAGAATACCAAATCAAGTCCATGTCAACTTTATTATTTATTTGTCCATGATTTACCTTTGTTTCGGATTTCGTCCTTATTATCATCGTGAGACGGACTAATAGCACTCTTTAGCATAGACTCTAAAATTGCAAAAAGTTTAATAAAATACAATAGAATCCTATGATAATAATCCTCTGTCTAGAGTATTATAGAAACGAGTACAAAGAACGAGACTTCTTCCCATTTAGCTATTTGCCTATTTGGAATTTCAACCAGATGGACAATCACAAAGACTTAAAAGCGAACCTCCTTCCTGGGGTGGCAAAAAGTTTGCAATAAAATACAAATCATCATCATCGCAAGGTATCAAAGCAATTCTACCTCTTACATGCAAATCACACCTCAACGATATACTAACTAGTACAATTACAAGATGCAATAATTCATCTGTATAGCTACAACGATAAAAAATGAATGAAAATTCGTCACTTTGATATAGTAATAAGTATTCCTTCTATGATCTCTGGAGAAAAAGAATGAGTTTTGATTCTATTCTGATAATGATACGTGTAGACATACAATAAGTCAGCTTGGGTTCGCATCTAATGGTTTTTAGTGGTATCTTCTGTTGCCATCTCTATGTGAGCTGATTGTCAATTGAGATGAGTGAGATAGGCAGGTAGCTGAAGGATTCGACTATCTTTTCATTGCTGGAATGAAAATCTAGTGTACCTACTTTGTGTAGTAGTAACTTGAATTCTATTACATTTGCACGCACGCAGAGTTGCGAGGTAGTATTACATTGAAAGGTTGAAACACATTAAAAAGGCGAGTAGCTGAACACAAAAAATATGCAAAGCTTCTTAATCTATATTCCATTATCTGTCACTACTCTCAAACTCTTGGAGTGTTTTGTTGCAGATTCTTGGTGTGAATCTAGCGTAAAAAATTATCAAACAGCGGAAATCAAATACTGACGATTCATAGAAGGGTACTAATATTTATTAGCATAGTAAGTATAACAATACACATTCTATGTAAGTATGCAAATGGGAATCATTTTCAATGTCCATGTCCATTGCGAAGCATTCATTCGTCAAATTAGAATTAATGGTAACATAAGAAGAGCTTTAGCTCAGTAAATTCATGTTACTTTAGTAGCCACTATATTATGGCTTGTATTTAATTTAAACATATTTCTGTAGAGAGTCCTACTCATATTGAGTTGTGAATGGATTCAATAGTCGTAAACAATCAGGTCTTATTTGCATTTCTTCAATCTTATTGTCATTGTTGAGCTACCATATTTCTTCTTTGCTGTTTTGTCTTCAGTTTTCAATCATGTTCGCTTCAGAACAACATCAACGCAATTTAAGAAGACCGTCCAAGGCAACATTAACATGTCCTTAAGGAAAATCTGAGTATTAAGTTACCAAAACATATCTGCGTCCAAAATATTGCAGCAGGAAAAGAAACGATCTGCATTCGTGTTTAATAATTATAAGATTTTAATGTTAAAAAAGAGTAATAGCAACTTATTTCACCAAAAAATAATTCTCTATGCATGATATATCGAATTATCGATAATTGAATAATCTTCTTCAAAAGTGGTTATGAATCTAATATTATTTACAATCAATAAGACTATGTAGAATTATGTAATTGTAGACTACAACATTGTATAGAGTACTAAAATGTTAATTACATATGACACTATGATGAGCGTAAATTATATAAGTTTAAGTGTAATGTGTAATATAATGTCTGTGAGAGTAAATGAGTAGCAAAGGCAGAGCTGGGATGTTATATAGTTGTCTTTAATTTAATAGTTTTCCGAGAGTTATTAATATGCAGATTATTTGACTCCTTTTTATGGTCTCAACGAACTTTTTATGGAAAGGTGGCTTGAAGAAAATGCATGCATTACATGACAGCTGAACATGCTATAAAGCGAAGTTTATTTCTGTATTAAGTTCACTGAAGATATTTCTTCAATAAAAGAGCACTGAGTATGCAGACCATAACTTTTCATGTACATGTTACACAGTACAGATTTTTGACTGGTACAGCAACTACGACTTGCTTGTACTTGAAAATCTTGTCTTGACGTGCCTACTTAATATTAAGGACTGTAGATAATCTCTGTACAGTGTGGCAACAGCAATAGCCATAAAATCTAGCCTGCTAATACAATAATGAGTAGTGGAGAGAAATATAAAACAACACAATAGGACATACTTAAATGTGTATAATAAATATCAAACTAAAAATAGCAGTTACGTGATACAGATGCAATAACGTGCCATCATCATTTTATACGTCAGCTCACCAACTTAATAGCAATCCCACGACAATATTAAATATTCTAATCCTTTTGCCTCCCTTTAAATATCACATCATCAGCAATCAACAAAAATCTCATTCCCTTATTAGTCCTACTATACTTACACTCCTCTGCCTTAATTTTCTTTCTTGTCCTCTGCACTACTTGAATACATTAATGTAGCGTTATCGTTACCCTTTTTGATATCATTATTTGATAGCACAATAAAGTCCTTACTTATAACATTGCTTTGACCCACCATTGGTTATTGCTCCAGCACGGTCATCTCTATTGCATATTAAATCATAATAGACTCATAAAGTATACCATTCAATATTATTTACCGGGTCAACGATTCATTTTTCAATCCTTGCTCTATTTTTGACATTTCCTCAATCCACAAGTAGCCAAATTCATTTTTAACTCCATACTGTTTATTCTATTAGTAACAAAAAATATCTTTCATTGTAGATACAGATTGTCATCTTCTAAGTTTATAGACAATAAAAATTGCGATTTGTTTTACTCAATCGAATGATGTTGCTAATTACAGAACAAAATGTTTCACCTACGTAGCTGTTGTTTAGTTTTGCCATTTCCTCAATGCAGAAGTAACCAAATTCATTTTGGACTCCATTCCATTATATTTATTCTGTTAGTAACGAAAATATATTTTTCATGATAAAAGCAGATCTGCAGTTGGGACAATCTTTCAAATAGTCAAAATTTCAGACAATAAAAATTGCAAATTGTCTTACACAATCGAATGATGTTGCTAATTACAAAAATTGTTTCACCTACGTAGCTGTTGTTTAGTTTTGCACGTTTTACACTAAATATGACTTGTGCATCTATAATAATTATGTGCATTGGGAATTTCTAAGTGATATATTCCTATGCAATGTTCTACCTTCAAAGTATGCAAATAGTGTTAAGTAATTACAACGACAAGCATATGGAAGTATTTAGCAAGGGCATGGACGCAAACTGGTGTGCTTTACATCTTTTGAGCAAATACTTTTACATTCCATAGTTGTTATTGTATAGGTAGCTGTAGTAAATAAATATTTACATGCCTAACGTGAACTTGGTAAGGATAGTTAATGTATTTTGTATTGTGTCGAACGTGTAAAAGAGCAGCAATAAAAGAGGAGCTTCCTTATAAGTCGCGCATCATTCCAAATGCGAACATGTTGTCTTATTCTGATTCCTTATTTACAATGTAAATAGTACGGAGGAAAAAGGTGTAGATACAAGTTAAGGTAAAGTAGTATCTTTGCTTTTATTTATGTAGTTTGGTTTAGTTTGGCTAACCAGGTCTTATTTTCCTCTTGAAAAACTTCAACTCATCTCCACTCAGCACATATATAACTACACAGTCATATATATAGTCGTGGAGGAATCATCGAGTTTTCTCATGCTAAAAAAATTATAAGTAACATATAATCAAAAGAGCTACTAACTACATATTATTAGCTATTCTTTCCTTGCCTTCTGTTTCGAGTAGAAGAAAATAGACATAAAATAGGAAAATAAATGTGAAGACGGACATTGAACATTC
>JABASH010002553.1:0-19656 GCA_019776445.1 Tomocerus maximus | reverse complement strand
ATTTATTAATATGAAATGATGTTTGTACCTTTAGGAAAAAATTTTAATTGCAGCTTTGATCAGGTTTAATTTTATTGCTTGCTGCCAGAAGATTATTTAGTAATTAGTTTTAAGTAGAATGTTACTACAAAAGATAAATCCCTTCCACCCAAGTGTGGGTTTAGTTTTAGTCTACATCCCGCAAGACCTAGTAGTCAGAGTCTGCAGCACCCATTATGTAGAATTAATCATTAGTGCACTCAATTTACATAAATTTCCAATGAATGAGGACCTACTAAAGGACTCTTTGGATATGAATTATTAAATGAGGTAAGAATCATTATGAATAATATATTATAACAAGGTTGCTATAATAAGACAGAAAAGGTTAAATTAGTAAAATCTAGAATGTGAATAGGACTTGCATGACCATATTGGACAATACGATAGTAGTTGAACATTTACAATTGTTAAAATGAGGTCCTAAGGTGTAGTTACTAAAATTATGTTTACTAATAGGGCAGTAGTAGGTAGGGAATGAAGGGGCAGAGTAAGAAATGATATAATTACCAGCTTACTACACATATTTCAGAAATATGTGTAGTATAGCTGATAATTATAGTGTATAATTATTTATAGTGTATGATTATATATAATATATGATGAGAGATTGAGTACATGCTCCAAACTACTATCAATCAGGGACATAGTGATAAAAGAATCCGAAAAATGAGGAAGTGTCTAAGTAGTAATCGGCATAAACGATTTCTTACAAATCATTTGTATTGGAAAATAAAAATGGAGGCAGAATGAACCTTTGGTCTTTAGAGATATTGTTTGTTGACTAGGCGTAAAGAAAGGTGTAAAGAAAGGAAGTCGTTGGAATGACACGGAATGGTGAAAATAAAGAAAGTGGAGAACTGAGGTAGATAGAAAAGTAAGGGGTCTATTTAAAAAGTCCGTTGTGTCGGTGGCACGGAAAGTGTTGTGGTGTTATGTGTGGAGTGTCGTGCAGTAAAGGTAAAGAGCATTTACGATTTTAGATACTTTGGCCATTACACACCATTTGCCGATCTCTTCTCTATTCTGTGGGCCTGTGAGTTGAATTAAGTTAAGCTCAGCTCGCCGAAGAAAACAAAACTGACAAAAGTGAACCTGTAAGAGTGTCTGGTAGAAAAACTCTTTTTCTCTCCTCGATAACCATAAAAGCTCTTTATTCTGGTAGCCCTCAATTGTTTACCTGGAATGTGAGAGGTAGAGCGAGTCTGTTGACTAGGAGAAAGCCTTTGACTAGGTATAGGACAATGTATATGTACAAACAATAAGAATGACATTTTCCTCTCGAGAGCTGAAAAGAGTGAAGTCTTGCCCGTTTTTATGTCAATTTCTGCGGGGAGAGAAGGATCTTAAACAAAAGAGCCAAGTGTAGAGAATCCTTAGAGCTGCTGCTTACTACTAGGATGCTTATGGGTATATGATCTATATAATGAGAATCCTGAAGACCCACCTATATGCTAAAGAGTTAGGAAAAGAAGTAAACTAATCGTAAGTATTTGCGTAACAGAAAGCAGCTGCTGTCTATTTTATGTGATATCTCTCTCGTGCCGTAATTTACTTTATGTAAATCGCATAAACTAAGACTTTTATTAGGCGTGCTTAAGCAGAGTAAATAATAGGAGTCGGTGGTTAGGCCTATGTCTATATTTAGGAGGCAATTGGCACCCATCTACATTCAATCCACTTAAATACATTAGATAATGCAGACTGTCTGCTCTGCGCTTTCTCTGCCATGCTTTCTCCGGCCCAAGAAAGCTAACAAGGTTGCTTTCTCTCCTCAAGTTCACTCTCCTAACATTTGTATTAAGCTTTTTCTCTGGAGCATGGGTGGAGCGGTGAACGCCTCCCTTTCAGTTAACTGCCGTTAGGCTCACACAGACGTGTAAACTAAATCATAACTCTACCCGTAAAATACCTTAGTTTTACTATAAAAGTCGCAGAAATTCCACCGGAACGGGATTGATATCTTTTCTGAAACGTACACTGCTATTTACACTCAGACACAAAATTGCGGCATAAAAAGAATTTCACTGTGTACATAAACGTCACAGTTATCTTTCCCAGTTTCCCACTCCAAAAATTACAACAAACTGAACACTCTGGCCTATAAAATTCCCTTCTTCCAACAACAACCCACGTAGAGCCCATAAATGCTACAAAAGCTTTATAATACGATGCATAATGCAAACGCGTAAGTCAAATTCTGCACTAAGCTAACTACCCTGCAACTACTACAGTCGCAGCACAAGGAATAGCTTTAAATATCTAACAGAACTTTTTATTGAATAGATAATACGACCCAGTCTTACTTATTGTTAGCGAAAGTTGCTACTATCCCTCAACTATCCCCATAGATAACTTCCTATATCTGTAAATAATATTGGGATCTGAAGATGATACAGTGCACCTTCTTTCCACATAACATTATAGACTACCAGTAACTAGTGTACGCGCTGAAAGGAAACAGAGCAGAACCTGTCTCATTTCGAGACCCACCACCGAGTGATAAATATCCTATTAGTTCCATGTAAATAATGAACCTTTTGGGTCATCTTATTGCTCGTCTGTCTACTAAACGTTAGATCACTTCTCATAAACTATCTTCAATCGCGGTACACACACGCAATTTTATTATTCTTCCCTCTCCTACTTATAGTACTTATACCATTATTTTTAGCGCATTCTAAGTTACATTCAAGATTTGCTTATTTATTGTTTAGACCACTTTATTTAGCTACGAAGAACTTTATAAATAAATAATCACGCAATGTTTGTCAATTCCAAATCTTTCCACACTATATTTTCTCTGGCAATAACCAAAAATAGAAATATCAACATAGAAAATTCTGGAATACACAAACTTTTGCAAGGAAATGTTTACGACGATTAAATCTAATTTTCAAATATCTTTTGCGTTAAATAGAATGCTCTGGCACAACAAATATATTTCTCTACTTCAACTTATATACACTTTATTTTATTTTGCTTAAGGAAATTGGGAAATCTATTAAATCTAAGACGATTCTAACTTTCTAATATCTTTTGCGTTAAATAGAATGCTCTGGCACAACAAATATATTTCTCTACTTCAACTTATATACACTTTATTTTATTTTGATTAAGGAAATTAGCAACTGTGTAGAGATTTTAACATTGCAATACAATATTTTATAATTGGATAATTTCACAAAAAAGAAACTGACAGTTAACAGCCCTTTCTTTAAAAGATACCTACTGTAGTATAGTAGCTTACACTAATACACCGAGCTCAAGAGTTTTAATTCGGTGTTCAGAAAGAGCTATGTATCCCTATAGAGCCAATAACAACACATAATATTATCTTTCTATGGAAAGAGCAATATAAAAATTCCTTAGTCTATCCCAGACAGATATTATTAGAAGGAAAACCACTTAAATTGAAAATCCTTCATGTTGCAGCTCCATTTACGAATGTTTTTCACTTTTTCTACAGGGATAAGAATCTCAGACAGACATTCGGCGCCCGTTTATACTTCTGTTGAAAATGCTCGTTTTTTTCTGAATCGTCCGTGCTTCCATTCTCCCCATTTTATCAACGACTAAATTGAAACTGGATAAAAAACCGAGAAGATGGAAATTAGAGCCAAGTAGCAAATGAACATGTTGACGGAATATTATTTGCCATGAGATATTATTTCGCCCCCCTTTGGAACATCCTTCATACATTTTGAAATGCATTGCTGTAGTTCTATCTGTATTTTCTCACATGAAAATAGTTCTTGTACATAATTTGAGGACATTTTAATTCTAAGTGTATACAGTAGGTTGAACATCCATTCAAGATTTTTCCTCGAGAGAAAACTGCATAGTTCAATAGTAAATGTTTACTTTGTCCACAAAAACCACCGACATTTTTCATTTTATCTGAGGATTGTAAATAGTCATCTTTCCATTTTTGAACTCCACCTGCTACATTTGCATTTCCTTTGTTTACATTTCCTTCATCTCTAGGCAATTTTTCTTTCATCCCATAATTAAATAGATTCAAAACTCAAAGAAATTAAATGAAACCCATACAAGATTAAATGCATGCTCTTCATGTTCTACAAAAATGTATTCATCAGACTACACACGTAGGAAGTTTAAGGATTTCTGTACGTTGTATGTGAATACATACTTAAAAAACACTGCAGCAAATAATAAACTACAAAATAATTTAGGGACCCAGTACACGTTTTTAACTGACGGGGAATAGAGATACTAAAATGAAAGTTAGGCTCCCTCCCTGCCTTCACATGCAGTTTCAATCTTGTCAATTTTCTCATTCTTTAAGTTGCTTCCATCACCAGCTTCGACTCTTCATGTGCGTCAGTCAATATTTACTTTACACTAAAAGCATCATAAGTGTAACAGTTTGGAAAAAATATGTAGGTAGACAACGTTTTTAATAAAAATAAACTAGGTAAAGCAAAAAGCTTTTACATAAAAGACAAAGAATGGCGAACGCGCAGCATGAACTCCATTTCCCTTAAAAGTTTCATATTTAGAGCGGAAATTCCACTACGAGATTCCATAAGTAATTATCTGCATGCATATTTTACATAATAAGTTTTAGCGGACGCTTTCAGACCTCCACTGTATAATAACATTGAGCCCGATGGAAGTACTTTGATCAAAATGTAGGTATCTTCTTATAGACATTAATTATGCCAACAGCTTTGCTATAGAATTGAAGAGGAGCATAGCGAAATCTCAGCTCTAAATTATAACCAAGTCAAACATTGACGAGTACAAATATGTCTAGAGAACGATGAAAAGTATTAAGAAAACAAGGAACAGTAACAATTCCAAAATATCAGTGGAGAGAAGGAAGAAGAATACGGATTTTGTCTGGAGATTGTTTGTGTATTTTATAAAAAAGAAATGAGATTTAGTTGGCTTTGGTATAGTTATTGTTAGCTCAAAACAAACAAAGCGCATGAAACACTCAGGGTTTTGCCAAAGAGACTAATTCTTGTGTCTGTAGTCTTGAATCATTACTGGCTAACATAAATAGAGGAGCACTAATGCTGTACTACTACAAATATGTTTAGGAGAGTTTAGTGGGAGTAAAATAGTGGTGGAGGGAAGCAGTCTCATTCCACTTGGACAAAGATTTAAAATAGCAGAACCATTTGTACGGAAGTGGATGGAGAAGCAAAACCTGTAAGTATGCTACTTATGTGTAGCAAACACCACAGAACAGAACTCAAGTTCTTAAAAGTAACTACAAAGCAATACAGATCAGAAGAGACAGGCAGAATGGAATACACTTGCACCACCACCGGTCTTAGATATATAGTATACTGGAGCAGTATGTAGTATAATATATAAATATATACCGTGTGTAGTATGTATAAATACATATATCTAGTAGCACATACGTATATAAATGTATACATTGTCTAAGAAGGTAGCAATAATAACGGGAAGACGTAAGTAGTGTCATAACACGTTAGGAACTTGAATATGGTTGTATAATGTAGAGACATATGTAAATAGATAGTGCAAGCTTTTCTTCTTTCAATTCTCTTGGCTTTCCTCTTCCTTTTCGTTTACATTACACTGGGCAAGATTACCTATTTACAAGTTTCAGCAGCGCTTAGGTTGTTAGTTCCATTAGATATTTACTCTTCAGCTGGATATTATTCTACTATATGGCCCCTACTTATTTTACTGTCATGGTTCAATGTAGTCAAGCGTAATATTACATACAGAGTTTAGTTGCAGTTTATTTTAGTGTACGGAACATTTCATTGTGCTCCTATTACTACGTGTCCCTACACATCCCTCCTAAGAACCCTTTACTACTACACATAAGTACTCCTGCACTCTCCAATCTCACCCAGTGCAAACACACAGACAGGCAACACAAGAAAAGAGCTTTCTCCGACTGCCACAGCTCAAGTCTTCTTCAATGACAAACTTTCCTGGGCTAGAGGAAATATATTCTTCGTCTGTTGCAAGAATTCCGTGAAATCTTTGCTTACACTAAGGCTACATTCAAACGGAGATACTCCAGACTACAAAAACTATCGACTAAGAATACGACTATCAGAATACATGTTATGTGTACGTACGACTACATTGTACGCCTTATTCTTCACTTCGGCAAACCAACCTACGAATTTCCAAAGAACTTAAGACCATTCTCCAGTTTCCTTTTCAGCTTCAAGTACGCGTAATGCAATGCAGTGTAATGCATGTATTTTTACACAAGGGAAGACGCAAGTCACTTAGGAATCTACAGTGAATGCTCCAACCTCAAATATTGCACTTATATCTCTAGCAGAGACATGGAGGTACTTATACAAAGTATACTATTTAGTATGATGCACCCCACACCCCACTCTCTAACCTAAAGACCTATCCGATATACGCACTTCAAACATATATCTTAAATATATCATCTTCGGAGAATATTATAATATGAACTATTCAAGTGTATCAACTTGGAATTTTCTTTACCCGATCCACACACAAAGTACAGATACGAGGGAAGATACTTGTGCTTCTGGTCCACACTAGTAACAGTTCACTTCTCTCCTTACATGTCTCTTTCCAGATATAAAAGTATCTACACTTAACCGTCCTATATATTCTCAGAGAAATATGAGCATATTTCCTATAATGAAGAAGGATTTCGTTTCCACAAATCCTGACTACAAATACAAAGATTACTTTCACTCCAAACGTTCAAATACACAGTTTGACCCTTGCTTCCATTTTTTAGCCCTCCAAACTCACACTAGCTTAGTAGACAGCATGAAGCTAAGAACCTTTCTGAAGCTGCCATGTAACAAATGTTCTATATGGACTTGACTTCCAAATCAAAAACATTACCCACTTAAATCTTTGGCGAAGAGAGCAATTTTTCTTAGCTGTCTTCCTCCATTTGGAAAAGGCATAAGGAACAGAGTGGGAAGGATAGTAGGTTGTAGTTAATAAATAGACTTCAGCCGAAATAATCACTCGTGATAGTAACTTAATTACAGAAGAGCGAGGTAGAATCACTATTTATAACCAGCGTAGGTTGTTTCGATCGAAACCTTCTAGACGTTTCTCTGACGCTCTTCAATTTAGACACTTCCGCTGTACTACGTCTTATTTTCCTTTCTATTTCCTGTAGCTTCTAAAATTAGCTATGGAAGATACATTTCGACAAAATTCAATTACATATACTGCACATTTGTATATTGTTCCGTTATGGTTTATGTACTCTGTAAGTAGACAAATAAAACGGCCTTTCTATCACCCACATCCCTTATTTGAAAAGAGATCTACTTCCGGCCTCAAATGGAAGTTCGACTACCTTTGAGGATTTGTCAAACTTCTATACAAAGCAACCCGAGTAAATACGAATAAATAAAGCTACACCGCTGTTTGTCTAATTCTCTTCAGGAGAAAGAATCTCCCTTTTGTAAACTCTACCTTCTCCAGGGTAAGTAAATACTTTGAATGGAATTGTATTTCCTTCTCTTAAAAATCTACTAAATAAATAAAATGATGAATAAACCTTTCGAAAATTATACGGATAAAGAAACCATCAGCTGAAATCTTTTCTACAATCCGTGAAAGCAATTTCTTAAACATATTTCCCAGAATTGAAAAAGAACAACTCCATGGTAAACTGTAGCTTTATCAAAAATAATATAAGAAGACCAAGAATAAGAAACCTACCCACAAGGAAACCTTACTACAAATGAAACCCCACAGAGCATAAATACAACAATAGTACACATTTATCAATCTTGTCTCTTTTAACAGAGACAGAAATTGCATGTACAATGGACATTTTGGACTACGATCCCAATCTTGATATGACGTAACTGTTAGTATGTACGGTTTTGCTGATAAGCTAACCCAATAAAATTAAACAATTAATATCCGGAGTATTACTAATCACCGGAATTTAGAAATGCGTCTAGAATTAATTTAAATCACCCCTATTATATAATTGATATGACATAATTCATTATTGCTCAGAATATATTTAATATTCAACGAATTGTGACTAATCAACCTGTAGTTACCTGGCGAATATTTTGGTGTACGTTGAGAAATAGAAAACTTGCAAAAGTTTTATTGCAAAAGTAAATTTTAAAATAGTTGATTTTACGTGGGTGAGCGCATGAAGCATTCTCTAGCTTGTGTCTAATTTTCCACTGAGCAACTTTGGAGTGGTATGCATTATAATAGGTGGTTAGTTAGTTTGCTGTAAATTGGATTCAATTGTGTGTGAAGTGGCGTAGGTAAATCAAACCAGGTAGGTATACGTGCAATGGTAATTCAAGAGTGCTTTTGGAGTGGAATCGTTTTTAGCACACGACAGGACACGAGGAAATACAATTTCCCTTAATTTCCGTTTGACACTGTCTAAATAAATTTATTACTCGATGCACTCCACTACACACTTGAGGTTACAAACTCCCCAGAAACCTTTTAATTCAAAATCCGAATGCAGGTAGGTAGGGCAGGTACGAACATACAATAATATAGCCATCTACATCCGAATAATGCGTAACTTGATGAAACCAAAGAGCGGATAGACAGACCAGCAAAACATGCCGAGCTCTCTCCACAGTCGAGAAGGAAACGTAGTCAAGAACAGGCGTTGGGTAAGTTGTTAATGCGAAAACGTACCGCACTTTGTGGTCTCTCAACTGTAATTCAATATTGAAACATCTGTCCTGGACTGGAGCTTGAAACAAATTGACGTTTTTACACAGTTAAGTATAGGCCTTTTTCTTCCTCTGTAGATCTCCAATGCTTGTGTAAGATGTAGTGCGGTTTTCATTGTTGTTTAGGAAAGATTAGTACATAGAGTACTTGAGTTGGGATTTACAAGCTCAAATATCCATATAAGATCGCACAGTTACTCAACGATATAGTATTTTATTAATTGTACTAAGTTAGGAGAAATCTACTGCCCAAGGTTGCCCATTAAAAATTCCTTTTGAAACATGAACTACCTAGAGATGGATGAAAGTACACTTGAACTGCACCTACTTGCCCGGAGTAATAATAGTAGTTAGCCAGTAAAAAATAGGCCCTGACGTTAAATTAAATGTCTGGCAAGGTAAATAGTATAAATGGAGCTTTGGCCTAAAGCGTAGATAGTCTTTTGTGTTTTCTCCCAACATCGGAGTGTGTGACGCAGCGGAGTCGAGTCGAATTGCAGTAGTTGCAATTGTATGAGACACAAGTCATTAAAAAAGCATCAAAAGAAATAAAGTTCTATCATGGTCGACTCAGCACATTTACAAAGTAGGCGCGGACACGTACTGTCTTAATGGTTGGATTCGAGCCTGACAAATTTAACTTTGATGTGGCTTGGTCAGCACTCTCCCTCCAATTGTTCGAACAAGAACCAAACCACTGGAAAAGAGAATACAACAAAATGCTAGTGAAGCGGATTGAATTGGACTGACGGAGATGGAGTGAAAAGGAAATACTACATACATCCCGGAGAAAGTAACCTTTTTCTCTCCACCTACTTATCAAACGAGTTACATTCTTACGTAAACCTCAAATACACACCTATAACGAAGAAAATGCACTTCCACCCACACATAGAAAAAATGCGTCCAAACACAATCCAGCTATAACGGAATATTCAGTCTATGGTGAAAGCAGGGAAAGTGTAAGACAAGTTAAATGGCTTTTGGTGGAATGAAAATAAAGATTCCAATGAATGTGTGTAGGTATCTAGTGCATTTAGATATTAGGAGATGACTCTCTACTGCTTTCACCTAGCTTACCAAACTCAAAGTTTAGTGGAACATATTAGTATTTTGGAGCAGATATATTTTACAGAGTTCTAGTTGACACCCGTACATTGGGTCTCCTCGATGGGCATTTATCCCACTGTTGCTAGTGAAAATTAAGTACATATATGCCTGTAATTTACTCTGGGATACAGAAGCAATTCCCGGACGTTTCCCTTAATTTATTGCACTACTTAAAAGAACATCCCATAATTCTAAAGACTAGGAGTACATTGTTCAGGTAGACTCGCCGAGGTCAGAGAGTACGCAGCCAAAGTGAGGAATAGACAGCAACTGTAAATCATGGCACATTCCCTTTTAAATTGAATTTCCAACCCGGACAAAGTATTCATCACATTTGACAATGTGGCCACAGATCAGATGAGACGCCGCCTAATACTAGGGAAGAGCAAAATGACGACCAAATAAGTAAAGACATACATAATGAGCCTACTTACGTGTTGTACCTACACAATTCCAGAACACTCCTTCCAAAACCCTTTGAACTGTCTCGTGGAAGCAGCCATCCGACTTTCTCTCTGCAGCAGTACCATCTTCAATATCCTACTACCTACCTACTGTATGGGCAATACTGCGTAGCAACAGAGTCTGCATAGGAAAGAGTCCATGCAGACAGAATAGAAAACAGTCCTATTCCGATAGTAATCTTCAAAAGAGCGGAAATATATAGTAGATAAGCATTATAGCACATAAATAGTTATCTGTAGGTATATACGAGAGATGTCTAAATAGATAGATTAGATGTGGATAGATAAATGGAGAAAGGACAGAGGCAGGGAAGTGAGCTGTCAAGTCCCAATGTTTATTTAGCTATTAGTATCAGAGGACAGTGCACATACCTAAGTGGCACTAGTTGATGTCTCTATGAAAACAGCCGAAGCTGCAGACAGCCAGCCAAGGCAATCGATCCTCTTTATCTCCGTTTAGACCGTGTGAACCTCTGCCTCCATTATTGTTTATTTACAGTTCCACTTCTAAGGAAGAACAAGGAATGGGAAGGGTCGTTGTCCATTCTCTCATGCACCCACCCAGCTATCCCTCCACTATTTGCACAGAAACAGCAATTCTAAACTTAACGCTTTCTCCTGTCCAGGAGATTAAACAAACAAATGCAACGCTCCACTGTATACTTATTTTTATATGCAGCCAACTGCCCTTTCATATACCAACATGGTATACTTATCTTTAATGCATGCTATACATTTCAATTAAGCACCATTGCAAATATCAACAGAAAATAATATTCTTTTCCTACACAGATGGATTATATAAAAGCCAAGTACCAGTAAAATCATAGAAAAACGAGTCGGAAATAACCTCCACAAAAATTCGTGCGAATCCCATAAAATACCAAGGAAAATTTAGATCCGAAATGTATCTTTGCTAGTGAATATTACTACTAGGCGGTGAAAGCAGATGCTGACTATGTTTAATAATGTTGTAGGGATTCTCAGCGGGGTCACTCATCTTCAGTTCGTGTCCATTTGCAAATACACAGATTTAGCATGGATACATTTCATAAATGTGTATACTATAGTGTGGCAAGACTATATGCTCCAGTTTCATCGTACTCCCGGCAGTCTCCACTTGTGACTAGTTTACGAGACATCTTCATCTTCTGTTTAAATGGCTAGTGGTGGATATCGTGAATGGTCGTTGGATGTATCTACGGTGCATAAATATACACAACTATAGTACTACTCACTTGGGCAATGAAAAACTGTAGCTGTCACGAAACTATCGGAGGAATGGAATCTTGATGGCCATTGCTACATCCAACAGCAACTTAAGTTGCAAAAGTTCTATACAAATAGTCTTCGGAATTGTATCTAACTATGCACACATTTTTCTTTCTCCTTACACTACAATTGTAAATTATGCAATTTTTTAACAAATGCCCTGAACAGAACAGCTATCTAGCTGAATCCAACTATTCAGCAAAGGAAACAATGGATGGACCATTTTTCTTGCCATTTCGTCTAAATTGCAAATTCTTGAGACTTCACCTTGAAGAAATGTCCCTCTAAACAAATACTTTAGATATCTCAGAAATATATCTAAAGGACTAGGAGTTCTCATCTTCAATCATGATTACATTAAAATATTCCTGTAATTCAAATTCCTCAAGACTTCCTTCAACTAGTATAACAATTTGCAATAACTTTTGAATGGATATCTACATAAATTTCGTCACTTTATTTAAAAACATTTTTCCTGGGTTACCATTTTTTTAAAATTATAACTGACCAAATTTTTTTTTACAAAATTTTAGTATGATAATTAAGATTCATAATATTCTGCGTTTGTCGCATTAAAAATAAAAGGAGAGGGATATGTTGATGTTTGCACGTGTACAATTTATTTGGGTCTTTATGATAACCACGAAAGGAAGGATTACAAAATGGTTTTGGTTAACCAAGAAAGTTAGAATTGTGGGTATAGTTACTTAAGTCTAGATAGTTGTTGGATGGTAAATGTGAACTAAAAAAGGGACAAAAGAAAGGATGTAGAGGCAAGAATGAAGTAGAGAGCTAAGAATGAAGTAGAGAGCTAATATGTAAGTATAAATGGGTAGAGTTGGTGCTTTAATGCTGCGTAACAACTTCAGTGATGCTAAGATAGCCTCCAGATTTGAGACAGCAGACTTTCACTCGGGATATTAAAATAAATATAGTGAGATAGACATTATAGTTCAGTGCTATTTCTGTGAAGTCAATGACTGTAGGTATTGTGTGCATTATCTGTAGCAGCAAGTAGGTACGTGCAGACCATAATACTCGCTTACATATTTACATGTACACATTGTACATACCTAAGTAGTGTATCTACACCCGAAAATCCTTATTGTTGCATGGATGGTAAGGCATTAGTGTTCAAGAGAATGCTAAGGACGAGTATGTGTAGGAGATTCCAGGAGCTTTACTCCTCCACCATGGTATAGTAATTGTATATTCGGGAGGAAGTCAAAGGAATCTATTCTGAACAACAAATAACCACAATATAAGTTGAAAGGACAAAGAACGGAGAGCATAAGACAGGCAGAACGGAGAAGCACTCTGAAAGGAAAGCAAACAACAACCAAGGCAGAAGATTCCGTGAATATATTGGAATAAAATCCAGACCAGGCTTCCAGGCATGGAAATGCACTGGATTTCACTATTCTATTGTATTACTCCAATCCTGCTTCATTCTCAATTGTGTACCACTCACTTTTATATCCAGCTAGACATGCACGCAGTGCAGTACCGAGTTTTGCATTCCTATATCTTATATGATCTTGTACACATATCTTATATGATCTTGTACACATATCTTATATAATCTTGTGCACAGTTCGAAGGGGTTTAGTGGGAAAAGGAAAGTACAGTTGAGTGTGTGTGGAAAGAAGTGGGAAGATGCGATGTAGATTACAGTGCAACATCAGTCTGAACAAATCCCTTCTGATGTAAATGCGAAGAGGCATTTGGACCTTAACTGGATTCACAAAATACTTCATGTTACGTAAATATATCTCTACCTACCACTTACTTTCCTTCCCGACCTCACGGCGTAGCTACGCCAAGGTTATTGCAGGACTTACCCTACTTTTATTCCAAAATAACAACTTACTTTTAATTTCCAAGTCTTAATGAACAACCAACTTATTTTTACGCAAAAGATTGACATGCGTAGGCTTTTGAAAAAGGAACGATCATTTAAAATCATATTTTTGATTTTTGAGCAATTTTAAAGAAATTGCTTCAATTTGTTAAAACGGTTCTATTGTTTGGTTTACAAAAACGCGAGGAGCCGATTTTCAAAGAATATTGTACCACTCTTATAATGCTAGACAAATAAGTGCACTTACAAAACGACAAATCACGATGGAAAAGAATGCACCAAAAGAAGGTTGGAAGGATACTGAAGTAAGTAGGGCTAAGGTATGTAAAGATGTGGATTTTGTTTTCCCTTCCTTTCGTTTAGCTCATCATTCCTGTTTCGTAAATCCTTCATGTGAAAGTATTTCTGACTGAATCTGCTTTCCTTGCTCATCCCAAAAAACTGAACGCATTTCCTCTATTTTTATTACACGCACGTTTGTCTGCCGATTTACAATCCGTACATCTTTCATCTAACTCACGCAGAGTTTTAGTGTCACAATGTCAAATCGCATTTTCCCTGAGTGCATGTCTTTCCTGTGCAATCCCAGGATCTAAATATATTTCTATACTTACTACTTTGTAACTGTAACTTTCGGATGTAGATGCACTAACCCACCCGACTGAGACCTATTGCTATTGCAAAGTACAATCTACAGACATTCAAAAACTATACGTCACTACCTAAAAGAAAAGAAAAATTTCTTTCACCAAGATAAAGATCGTTTGCTGAATCTTTACGGATAGGTGGAGACATACATATATATACATAATAAGTAGCCGCAGCTGCGAACGTGTCAAGAAATTGGTAAATGACAAATAACCTGGACAAAAGCAAGACTCTCAACTAAATTGCAAAGGCGAATACAAGTCCCCACATTAATGGTTGTTACCAGTTGCATAGTAATATAAATATTAACATATCCTACTTTACAGAACTGTTGTAAAATATAATCTTTAAGTGGAGTTCTTTCGTAATGCATTGTATCTGTATTAGGAAAACTCTTTAAAATACTGAATCCAGGATCACTGTTACTTATTAAGAATTTATTTCAGCTTAAGACTAATACTTATTTTAATTATGTCGCATTATTTCCCTTTTATCTGTATTATATATCACCATGTCGAACGCTTTAATTAAAAAATATTAATAGCAATATGCGATCCAAAAGCTTATGAAATGCCTGCCAGCCAATTACAAGGTGTTGTTTGATATAGACAATTTATACGGTCATATCTATAATTTTAAAGTGAAAATATTTCTGCCAAACTGATACACTTTAGAGGTACATAATATTTGATACAATAGATCTTAATGTTTTTATCTAATTGAACCAGTAGTAAGTAGTCATGTGCAAAGATATTTGTATTATTCATGATGCAACTCTGTGAAATAAATAAGTATCAGTTTGACGGCGTTTTTTAATATTTAAATTGACAGTAATCTTCTGCCTTAACTATACCTGTGACTTTGTCTAGCACAACAAAAGTAAGAGATCTGGGTACTAGAGAATATCATTACAAACGAATGTGGAATTATATATTTACTTTGTTTCAAGTTTTCTTTCTCTGGAACAGAGAAAAAGGAGTTATAAAATTGAAATGAAATCGAAGCCATTATTCATCTTCTGTCTCTAGCACATGGTCATAAAGCAGACTGTACTGAGCAGAGAGATAAATGGAATAATTCTATACTTGACTTGGCTTCACTTGACCCTTCTAGTATATTATTACCATGAGGATTTTTTCAAACGATAAGTCAATGCTACAGGGTGAAATGTATTACACTATAGGCCCCCATTTCGATAGCTATCTGATAAACTCCTTCGCTTTGGAAATAAAAACGCATGTAGTTAAACTATATATCACATGCAGCTAGTAGCAATACTTGGCAAGTACCAACGCTCATTTGTAAACCTTCATGTCCTCCATTGTAGCTGTTTTAAAGTATTGCGTCACAGTTAAGCAGAATAATTACGGAAATAAAGTACAAGAATGTGCTAAATTTACATGTCAAATGTCACTAAAGTGTACATTAGCAAACGCTTATCCAAAATCGCTAAAAAAACCAACCGCTAAGATTGTTTTTTGCCCTTCAACCTCTTTAGATTTCGAAAACAAAGAAAATAATCCTGCAATAAGCACAACAACTAGAAGATTGCAACAAAATGTGAAATTAGTGTAAATTTTTTGTATGTATTAAAAATTTGCAACATTGAATAGCTAGAAGGAAAGTATAACCAAGAACTCGGGGATTAAAAATAAAACTGTCTCATTACATAAATATATTTAGGATTGCTTGATGGTCTTGTGTGCAATACGCAGTCGCTGTAGTTTTAAATGTTGCAATAGTTAGAATTTATATATATGACTCGCTGCAGTGAAGACGTCGAAGGTTGTGCCGATGTGATTTGTATAGAGAGAGAGAAAGTAGAACATATGAAAGGAAACATTGCAGGAATTCGGCTCGCAGTTATTTTTGATATAGTTCATGAGAGTGTAGACCGGGTGGATATGGAAAGTCTGAGAAAACGGAAGACAAGTGAAAGTGGAAAGACAAGCGGCTTTTCTTTCCATTTCTCAAAAGCCAGGATTGAAAGTTCACTTTCTGTAGTTTTTCATTCCGGTGGTTTCTGTGACTGACTGCGTGTACATGTACAAAATAATACTAGCAGATATCGTTGCATTTGACTGAATATGAGAGACACCATTATATAATGTAGATAGATGGATGGCTCAAGCTCTCTTGCTCCAGCTCTGCCGAGCAGAATGCTATTCAAGTCCAGAAAATCGAGTTCGACTTATCTTTCACATTACTGTATTTTCACTGACTCTCTGTGCTTTACATACTGTTCGAGGAGTAGGCGGGATGGAAGTAGTCAGACAGACTCGTTTCGTTCAAAGGGTATTACACAGATCTATGCAACATTATTGCAGTGGGTAGTGGATACTTATTAGGCCGGGAATGGAGAACATATCGTAGTTAAGAGGATGCTATAATGCCAGCAATAATAATATGCTATTTACTGCTGATGTATAAGTAGAGCATCTGACTGGAGATGATGATGGTAAGTAGAGTGGGCGATAGGGGCTTAAGACAACCCAGGCCACATCCGACCAACACAATTTTAGGCGAATAGTTTGAACTGAAAGTGGACATAGGAAATGAAATATGAGTCGTTGGAAGTAGAGAGAAGTGCTTTCATTGCCTTGCCAGTCTCAAGACCAATTCCAATGCCAAACCAATTCAAACAGACTCAGTCGACTACTTGAGTCAAGAGCAGTATGTACAGTTCCCTCTCCTTTCTCCCTACTCCCTCCAGTCACATTGCCAACTTTCTCCGGCGGACCCACTGCACATATCAAAGTCTATATCTATATGGAGTATGTATGTGTCTAGTAGAAGATATCAGAACCAATTTATAGTTATGTATAGCGATAGTACATAGGGCCATGCAGAAAAACGCCCATCTCGGCAAAAGACACTTGTCCACGGATTTGTGCACTAAACTTTCTTATAACTACCTTCTTAGTGCATAGGTACATAAAATTGGGTACCTTGCTAAATTACCAGATCTCTAACTACACAGAAATGACATGGACATGGCTCCTGCTATTGGTTTCTACAGTCTTGCTTCGCGAAACGAGCTCGTCAAACTATCTTATTAGTGTTCGCCCGTGAAATCTTCCTTTTGTTTGCCATGTGATGTTGATATGAGTCAAACAGCGTTGGAGAAATCTCTTGAGAAGGAATAGAAGCATCCACCTCCCTCAAAGGCTCTTTACGGCGACTATCTGTAAAGCTCTTAAAAACGCGCTAGTTCGAAATGGACACTTATGTTCGTCTACAATCACAGCTCCTATTTATTACACACTTAACTCAGATGTCTTTTATACCTATTCCCCACTTCTTCCTTTCACAATATGATCTACACACAAAATTAAATTACTTAAATTCTCAAATGGACAATACAAGTCTCAAATAACAATGTTTTGTTGTTTCATAAATTATACCGTACAACTATAAGAAATTACTCTAAGTACTACAATATGGCACTTTTTAAACTAACTTATAAGATTCCACTCATACTTATATGTTGGCACTAACTTTTCTAAATTGGAACAATGAAAACTATATCCAATACCCAAAATTAAATGACACACAGAGACATTTTCTCTTGCACTTAATTTTTAATGTGAAAAGGCACACAGTAAAAAACGAAACAATAGATTAATGCTTTTAGCAGAAAGTCATGACACGTGCAATATTTATTTGCTCCATATGAAATCAATGACGAGAAGCAATTTTAATGCTCAAACGCAAACTATTTATCACATTGTATTAACTCAAGAGCAAGACTGAATTATTTTTTGCTATACATTTTAGTATTTGAAATACATGCAATAACATAAATTAGTATTTCTGAGTATTGAATTCGTACATTAGTTAGGTATGGTCACCACAGATAGGAAGTTTGGATTGAGAGGACTATCATTCATTGGTAGGATCATTCAGGAGTATACATACATAAGGATATTAGCAGAAAAGATTGTATGCAGTACGTTAAGATAAATATCTCGGACGGTGGGCGTAAATTTACGACGGGACGATGAAACCACGTCACGGCCTACCACCGCCGAAAATGTGTGAGCTTTGTGCAAAGTGAAAAAAGAGACAAATTCATGGGGCTACAAATCAGAAATAAGCAAGTGTGACGGCTTTTCCCGTTCCTCTTCATATAACATACCTTTTCTCACGATGTGAGCACATTTCCAGAAAAGTCATCCGCTTTAAGACTACTATAATAGACATGCTTTAGCAGTTCCGCGTTGTTTGTGATAGACTATAGTTGCAGATGAGGTATAAGGAAACCAGGGCATGTCGTGGAAAGACGTGGCTAAAGGTTATTACTGTTCCTGGTGCTATGATTGGAACGACGGATAATATCTACTTTCTTTATTCCTTGTTCTCCCTTTCTTCCGCAAACTGCAATTCATTCCCTTTCGGAATTTCAGGAGCTAATGCGGCAATTGCTATGCCATTTTGTTACTTCGATATGTGTTCTGTGTGTGCAAAACCATATAAGTAAGTACTCGTGCTTTATAGGAACAACCTTTTCAGATAATATCTGTTTTTGATGGCTTCCATCCATCAAATATCCCTTTGTAAGTAAAATTTTATTGGGATAGCGTTTCTTTAGATAAAAGAATAAGTACGAAAGACGAATCCTTGCGGTTGCATCCACCAAATATTCATCAATGTAAAGCGTATCATCTGTAATGTAGGTGCCTAAGCGTACTAACATTTGCCAGCTTGCTATCAATAGTAACTTTTAGAATTTCTCAATACCCCACCTCCTCGCTCAGAATGCTGAAAACTTAGTGCGAATCCATAGCTGAGATCCAGAGCAAAAACTACATCTACATGTCATTTGCACCAATCCTATCATTTACCTTCTTCTTTATCCTTTTCCCAAGGAATATGAATAAATTATGTTTTCCTCCTCTAGCTCACTTATTTTAGGCAGTGTCAACTACGGTGCTCTTTTACGAAGGACCACCCCTATGGGGAACAACTTTATGCTTTCAGGCTAACTCTACTTCAGTCAAAACACAATGCCAGTTTCCATACTCAAATAGGCAGTTCTGATGAAGCACAGACAAATAATTACTTAACCAAGTATTTACTATCTTGGTCAATTAATTACAAAGTTTCAATTTTATATCAATTCTTTAAAATAATAAAAATTCAATGCAATCAATTATCGAAATGCTCTCTGCAAGCTCTCGATCGACTCTGCTCTCTGCCTGCTTCTTCTTTCTTGTTCTTACACGTACTGTGAAAATCAATTTGGTATAAAATTAAAATTTTTTGATTCTGGAATGAAAAATAATTGAAGATATAATAAGAATTAAAAATTCGAAACCGATTTTTGTCGTAATTTTTAAATTTAGGAACATGCCTAAGAAGTCGCCACAAAATAAATGGCAAGGCAAGAATGAATATTTTAGAATTAATAAAATCTTTTTGGCCTATATTTTAGAAATACAATTTTGTTTATCACAACATGAAATTTTAGAGCGCATGATATCTAAAATCATTTAGGTAATGAATAAATATTCATTATACTTTACGCAAACATACTATACTAGGTATACATGTTAGGCGTTTAAAT
>JABASH010002552.1:0-19658 GCA_019776445.1 Tomocerus maximus | reverse complement strand
GTAGATTCATGGGCACTCACTCATTTGGATAATTTCATTTTAACTTATCAAAATGAAAAGGACTTCATGAAGAGTTTTCACATTATAATTGAAATGTCTACGTTTATTCCTACGTTAACATTACTAAATGACTTTGCAGAAATTATCACTTCATATTTATTACTTAGACCAGTTGGTGCTTGTACATTGCATTTACTTATAGCATTTACTCAAAGCAAATGAAAATATTGCCAAATTTTTTCTCAATGTAGGCTATCACGATCCAGTTACCCATGGCATGGCACTACATACTAATAAAGTTATGTACACGATTTTATTTAAATAGAAATTGTAAATCCAAATGCACAATTATACCAGCCAGTGCTAATGCAAAGACATTCATTCACATAGTACCACATGAAAATGCAATAAGTAAGGCTAATCTAATACGCTATATGCATTATAAAGGAATCTAATCGAGTATTTATCTCTGCAAACAGCTTACTATATAGGAATTAAAGAAGACTTGGTTCGAGAAATTTGCCATCTACTACAACATCCATCTGAAAAAATGTTACTTATATAATTCGTACTAATAGCATTCGTCTGCATTAGCTTAGATAGTTTATCTCAATCTACCACGATGTGTAATAAAGGAAAGGAGGAACCGTATTTAATTTACCTGGTCGGCTCAAGTCGTGCAGAAAAGGCTAAAAGCCTTTAAATGACTAAATTATTAGTTAGGCAACAAAATGGTGAGCTTAAAATGAGCAAGGACCCGTAGCCAACACCAACCCAGCAATTCTTTAATTCATCATTACACGAGATTAGCATAATATTGCACACAACCGGAAGAAAAGTCAAGTCAGTCAACTGAAAGTTAAGTTGGGCCGAGTCAGAACAACTCATTTGTCATGAGCAAATTCTGTTCACGCACATCACATATCTACAATATATGCCCAAGTTCTTCTGTGTACATAATATTAAGTTGTAGTAGTAATTTCGCATGGCAGAGCTTCATTTTTTCATCAAAAGTTATCCACTATGCATCACACGCTACATTATTAATGTAAATGCATCCAGTCGGCAGTCTTGCGTTTCTCACAGTAGCAAAAGCAAACTCAAGTCAACTCCCTCAGTGAAGAAAACACTATAAATATATGTAATTTCCCATATGAGATTGAATTCCCTAGAAGTCAGTGCACGAATTCTCCCGAATGTAGTACCTGCGCTCTGTACCTAACTATAATAGTTATGTTATTTTGAGAATTTCCCCGCCTATGTTAAGTACTAGGTAAATCAAGTATTTGTGTTCACAGAAGACACATAATCACTTCACCTTGCTTATCCACATTAGCATACACTCCAAACAAATTTAAAAACAACTAAAACTTGATGGAATGGCACAAAGGGGACGGATTGGCCTGTACTAAAAATGTTTTCATTCTGTGAATGTGAAGGGTTCTGAGAAATTGTAGTTATTCGTTAGCCCGCTTGTTACACACTACACTACAGTCATATAAATCGTTATTATCTATATGCACAAGTAGTTAAAATTAACGATATGTACTATACCCAAGAATAGTATAAGACAGAATTGTGTTCGTCTACTTTGCGTTTGCCTTTGTTCTGACTTTGTTGATGCGTTGCGTTAGCTTCTGTTTTTTCCGTATATACATTCAGTGACGAATTCGACCACTTCCAGAATTACATCCAGAGAAAAGCCTCCACAAATACAACAGAAATGAAAACATACGAGCTGTAGTGTTGATCTCCACGAGGAGTAGGTACATAGAGCACTACTCTACTCCTGTGCCACAACAACCTACGCCTACAAAACAATTCACTTCATGCGTCCTACTACTAGCCTGCCCCAGCTTCGTCTGCCTGGTTTGGTCTGGCTGTCTTCGATGTCGATTTCCATGCCCTCCTCTCTCCTGACTCTTCTGCCCTGGCTTTCCAGCAAAATGCATTGAACTTGCCGTGATGTGCGTTGCCTTCTCTCGCAAGTTGCACGCTGAAAGTATGACATGCCATTCCATATAGTACGTACTTCCCTCTATAACGACTGTGCAGGGCACTTACTATATACTTATAGTGTACAGAGTGTTGGAAGTTAGTCTAGTAATGTTGGTTCGATAAAAGAAGCCGAGCAGCAGGATGCGTTCAATAATTTCGTTCCGGAAAAGATCATCTACTTCCACTTGCTCGCTATATTACGAATGCACACTACACCCTTATTCACTGCTATGCATATTATGTGTTAACTATTTCATTGCATACACCTTCTCCCTTTCCTCTCTTCCCTTCCTGCATCTGTGCTCATCACCCACAACACTACAATTGTACTCTCATTTGTACAATATTCCACTTCAGTTCATTATAAACTCTGCGAAGGCATTCTGAATTTAACCGGACCGAATTCCCTGTGCATGAGTTCTAAAGTTACCTGCACTTTATTCCTGCGCCTGCTGCATTACATGCACATGCCCTCAAGAAAGTTTCGAATTACTTCTTCGTCAATTCTTTGGGATTTATCTAGCAAACCCAGGCAAGGTAAGTGAGACCAGATGAAGGAACACCTGAAGATTTACTAAGGTATTTTACCACTCTATCGACCCAAAAATCCTAGAAATTTCCCCTGCAGAACACTTACATAGCAATAACAAATGTCGTGGCACGAGCTATTTTTACGAAATGCATATGTTTCCTTTCTTCTCCATTACTCTATGCACTAGTGTTAAGGATATCCATGTAAGAACGTTTCTTCTACAATATTGATTTAAGAATTAAGGTGCAAAGACCTATAGGTAGATATAACTGATAAAGTAGGCCTTCGTCTTACATGAAATTCCATAACAAAGACTTACTGCTCTGTACTATAAAGGCAGATGGTTCCCTTTTAACAAACATCTCCTTTTAAGTAGAATCATAAACGCATGCATTGTGGTCGGTATATTTAACACAACAGCCCATGACCCCATCCTAGGGGTTAGATAGCAAGTATACGAGCAAAAGGATAAAGAATCCCCTCTCACTTAACTTATTATCACCGTTTTCAGATAATGGGTTATTGTGGAGTATATTTTACAATCTACTGCTTTACATGATCCAACTTACGTTAACAGCACTCCAAAACCGAACTCCTTCGGCGTTGCCACAGGTTTAATTTAAAAGTATTAAATCGCTCCTCTGCGGGAATTAAAATATCGTTTTTCCACGGGTGCTCTGCTCGTAAATTAAATTTCTTATCTTCTATTGCCTCTTGACTAAAATGTTTACACCCTCTACACATCTCATACTGTTGGGACTAAATTCTCCTCCCTTACATCTCGCAACTTACAAATCAACCTTTCCAACCAAGTCCTTGCCAACCTTCACTAGAATTTTGACTATTTATAGTAATAAACCATATTTCGTGTAAGAAAAGCTGATTTATTCATATTGCTTACTTATGGGCACTTATCCCATGGAAGGGGACACGCCGATTCTTTTCTCGTAATTGTAAATCAACTTTTGTGACTAATAAATAAACTTGAAAGTTTTTGTTGCACACCAACAAAGAATATCGCTAAGGACCATTAGTGGTTTGAACATGGAAGGAAACTCGACTGGATGCTCTTGTACTTCAGAGAGTGGATGATGAGGAAAAGCAGGCTAGCATGAGATTAGTAATACATAAGACCAAAACTTACCAAATAGCAACAAAGCCTTTATCCGATTGACATTGGGAGATCAGTTCGTATTTCGTATGCACAACACCAAAACAATTCTCCGACAACTTTCTCAAGGAAACCTTCAGTTCACTCAATAACTTGCTCCAGCTAACAGTGTTTTGATTTTTCACGTTGATGCTATTGTTCTATTACAACAGTGGACCAGAACAAAACTAATCGACTTACATTAGTCAGTGAACAAATAGTTCCAAATTTTCTTCACCTTTGCAAAACAACTGAAAATCTCACTTTCGTTTCTTCTCTAAGTCTTATTGTTAATTGGGTTTCTATTGAATCTGTGAAATTTGCCAAAGAGTCCTTATCAATCATCAAATCTTTGTTTTGTGACACGTACACAAATTACACAGGATTCCTCAGAATTAAACTTTTCTTCGATTGTGAAACGACTGCGAGAAATTCTCAATCCAATCTTAGTACTTACATAATTTTGGTACATGTACATATACAAAAACACTGCATATAGTATACCTTTACAAATAAGTAATAATAGTCCATTCACTGGAGAAAATTTCTCAGCTAAGTGTTCATTAACTGTCAGTGTCGTACTAAACACCTTCCACTTGACGACTTGACAGAACAACTCTTCACATTTATCTATGCAAGTCCATAATCGTTCGATGTATGTATGTATGTCAAGTCCCGAGCCACCTTATCTGTCTTGAAGTAAACAAAACTGACAAAAGGTAGTCTTCACTTGTTGTATTTATATCTTAATACAAGGATTACACACAATTACACGTTCATGCAGCGATGGAGCAAAAGTTAGTAAGTTAAATCCAGGTTATTTATTATTATGGTATGAAACTCCTTTGCTACATTCACACTTTTCTTCAAATAGTATTCGAGCACACTCAAATGGAACGTATTCCTGTAGGAACAAGAATGCTTTCAGCAACTCAGCTGCTACACAGAAGAGTGAGATAGATAGGACTGGAAGGAATGAGTGTATTTGATTACTCAAGACTAAGACTCAAAAGTAAAGTTACAACTATCCCTACTTCTATTCTACGTACATAGACTCAATACTTTACATCGTCGAATAGTACCTGTAGGTATAACGCAGAGTTGAGAGCAACAGAAACTAGACAGTGAGCACTACACGAGCGTCGAAAACTAACTGACTTGGTTAGATGAACACGCGGTTCTGATAGCCAATGCTCCAAGTCTACCTGTGTATAAATGTATATACCTATTTACGTGTGTAATCCCAATGTAAATGCAACTCCACAACAATACATACAGTATCTATAAAAGTCTAACAACCTAATTGTAAGTTACGTACCTACTAATGGTACCATGCACATAACTTGCCTATCAAACGCCACACTCAACAGCACTTACACACTCCACAGTAGACTACATAGTCAAATCAGCCAAAGCGTTGTCATGTCCTGCCTGTCCTGTCGCCCATAATAATTACACAAGGTAAATGGTAGACTGATACACCTTCAGGCACCAGGTAAGTGTGCAACACCAAAAACCAAAACATACGGGGCTACATTTTAGAATCCACTATCAAACTATACTTAATTATTACTATATATATTATACTCCTACTACCCACTTAGCTATATACAATATTCATAGCTACGGATTTTTTCCAATATCATAGAGTGAACTATATGGCATGTTGTGTTCCCTTGTGTGACCATCCGTCGTTCGACGTCCGGTCCGTCCCTGTCTCCCGGTTTTTCACTTGACTATATGGTTGCATTATGTAGTATTTCAAAGCTGTCTCCACTCGGTCACACCCCAATAAACTCTGCTCTGCTTTCTTTCTTATTTTTATTCGTTTTACCCTTTAAGGTTAAGCTAGCCTCTCCTTTTTCAACACAAGCACAGAATTACTAAAATATTGTTGTCGAGACGCCACATCTAGAACAACAATACTGTGAGCCCAATGGCGACTCAGATTAAACTGTTCAAATCATCTTATTTTTGAGTATAGCTAATGCTACAGTGATTTACCCCTTATTGTCAAATCATTATGCTTTAATCCGTAGTTCAGAAGAAATCTTCTTTATCTCACAACTGCAGAGATACACAATAGTAATAGTCCGAATCAGTTAGAGAGCTAGAGATTCGTTCTATCTAACCTAAGTGGTATGGTAATGAGTCATACATAAATGCAATCACATTAGTTAGGCTTTACTTTACTTAGCAACTTAAATATCGTGTAATAGAGCAGAGAGAGATCATTTACGTATGTACGTCCATTAGGCTTCATGCTGCTGATAGTAGTTTATCCTATTCATGTTGGCTGGAAGAAGTTGGTATCTAAACATGCAAATTAGATTCGTACCTTATGCCCTTTGATGCCATTAAGTCTGACTCCAACTACTGCAGTACTGTTCTGCTGGGAAAATTCTAAATGATAAGGTAGGGTTTGACTTTGACTCGATATTTCTTCCATGCACTTCAAATCACGCGTTTGACTCCTTCCTTTCCTCGCCATTGTTCATTCCTATTCAGTGCTCATTGTGAATAAGAACACACGTAGGTACTTACGTAAACCATAAAATTATGTCGATAAATTTAATGCATTTTGTTTTATCTGACAAGAGCAAGGTGTCTTTTTGCAGAAACTAATTTGCATTTGGAATGATAAATTCACATTTGCCATACAACACCAAAAAGACTTCCTAACAACAAATATTAATGCTCTGGTTTACTTAAACAAACAGAAGCAAATGGAGACGAGATAAGAGATAAGCTGGCTAATCAAGGGCTATAACTACCACTATGATATGATAGCTTTATTCTTCTCCTTATATAGAGTATTATTTTGCGTTTTGATAAACAAATGTATTGCATGACTCAAATTTTGCAAACATGAACAACAGAATACCATGCTACGCTGGACAAGCTCCATTATAAATAAAGGCTACCCTGACTTTGAGCCTCGCCTTACGAGGCGACGCGACGCTCTGGCGTCAACAACAACTCTACACATGGCATTGTCCGACACTACAATGTATAGTAATATTCCATGACCTGACTCATTTCTTTTTCATAAATGAAAATAAATTTTGCAAATCTAACTACTATCTAGGACGGACGTAAGCGGCAATACTACGCATTGTTATGTAACATTAGTAATCCAGTAATGCATAATGTATGTAGCAGCACAATAAAATATCAAATACGTAATTGCATTTACTGTATGTGCAGACGCTCATAAATGTAACGCATGCATGCACGTCATAATTTCTCTACCATTCCAACTCGTAGTAAAAAAATATTTATAACAAGCCATGTTAGCTTTATTTTGAACTTGTGCTGTGGCTAAGTAAATAAGTATGAGTAAGCTTGAATTCAACAAGCATTAGAGTAAATCTAAACACACCCAAAAAGGTCCGCCGAATCAATTCCGCAATTTGTACAGAGTTCATTGTTACCGAAACATTTGACGAACTTTCTTGCTCAGCTCATTTGAACATTTAGCTTAGAAACAAATAATATCAGTAAATGCAAACATGGTCTATAAATTCATCTGAAGCAATTTCCTGTAACAGTATAGCAAAGTGTAAAGTAAAAGGTATATATAATTTCCGTTGCGTTCAGTTCAGCCAGAGAGAATATAGAACTATGAATTATGTTGAGACATGTTTTATTGAAAAGGACTGCGACTTAATCGAGTGCAAACAAGTGCAATGAACCTCAACAAGTTACTACTATGACATGATATGAAGCGATGCGAATATGTGATACGATATGATATGTCTGATACAAAATAAATGCAATCCAATCCAAACTAACCAAGACTAACCAACAAAAGCCACTCTGACTCTAATCAGCATAACACAATGCGATATGTACAAGTAAACGCAGCTCATAAAAACAAGATAAAGCAAAGTCGCCTAAGCTCAGTGTAATCCATATTTTCATCTCATATCAAAAATCCTCTCCACAAATAACCAAATCTTACTTAGCTCTCGTTCGACTAACAATATAGGAAATAGGCACTTAATAAAAAACTGAAACTGTGCGTGCAAATATTTAGGCAATCAACATCTCTCTGCAGTTCCGATTGCAGCTAACTCTTTCTTTACTTTTCCTAACACACACACATACGAAAAGCAAACAAGGTACAACCGCGGAAGGCCTGCAGTAAAAGTCACGTCAAACAAATTCTCAGTTATGTCATGTCATGAGTTACTTGTAGTCTTACTTATTCAATCCGTCGACACGTAAGCAAGTTACTTAATGCACTGCATTGTGTATGCAGTTGGAGTAAGTACCGGTCTACACGACTCAATTGATTCAATTTCTATGGACTTGGCTGCCCAAATACAAAAGTTCACATTCAAAACACAAATACAACTAAATGTTGCAGAGAATTGCTTTAGTAAAGCCATTCTTATCTAAACGGCCCTTTCATCGCATTAGCCAACAATAGAAAAGAAATAAAAATAACTCTACCCATTTATCCCGTCGTAGTTAACAAGAGCAAAGCATGCAGACTAGAAACATTCCATAATTGCTTATTATGTCTAATATAATTTATGTATGTGTGATAACATAGTCCATTTATTTTGTAACTCTCATATAAGTACATTACAATCATTTAGAAAATGGTCTTGACATCAAATGACTCTGTATACGTTTATAGAACCTGGCTAACCTCACTTAATTTTCTCAGCGTACGAAATGGTCTCTTCTGTCCTTCACGTAGCAAATGTAGCACCAAGCCTTTAGCTCTCGCATTCATCTAAAATCATCAAGATATAAATTACCTATGTGAATAATATGATATGAATGAAACGTCTGGATTAATAGCTAAAACAATCTGCAACCCTATCATCAACTCACCTTACGGAACAGCTTTCAATGATCCTATCACTCACAGTCAACCTCCTAGTATCAACTATCAAGTCATGAAGTCACGGTTTAAAAAAGACAAGTTTTCAATTTGCTGGGCAGTACAACAGTGTACCTGTGCAATCTGTAATACAAGCCGTTAGGCCCGTGCTACCAAATCAACATTTGCATGTCAATGTCCATGATTAATTTTGCAGCTCATACACACATACCGCTCACTATGCTTTCCTTTCATTCACTATGTAATTACATCCTTCGTCTGCCAATACAATGCCAATCATAGACCAACCTGGATAGTTAGAAACATTTGCTATCGTCATCTAGGAAATATATATGCATACATTACATTCAGCTCAAGCTCTAACCACATATAGTACAAACGTAGCTGCTATTACATATTGGGGTAAGACTTTATCCAATGACATTATCTAGGTACCCTGGAAGTAATTATAATGCACTCTGTGTACAATTTATCTACATTCAAGAGCATTTTATTCAAATTCCTAAAATAATTACTTCATCATTTACTTCTCCAAATAATTTGGGTGCTTCTGATGTGGTTTACTGGTTTTGTATTTAATTCCTTTAATATCCTAATTTGAACAATAGATAGAACAGTTATTATTGCAATAAACGCATCGTAGTCTTTCGTAGTTATACCTACTCATTATCTCTACAATACGTAAGGGGTTAACAAAATACAAAGGTGACTTGCTTGAAATTCAAATCACTTCGAACAAAAGCCGAGTTGAGTTCATCTATCTGTAGTTTAAACTTCTCGGACCGTTTCAAATTTTAAACTCCGGATGTGACAATCACCCTCATGTGAATTGGATGTAGTACTGCAATGTGTCCACAACAACCCTACTTTGTCCCTTCCTGAACAAAGCTCACCCTCACACAAGCAAAGCCTATGAAACAATGCCCTTTGAACATTGATTCGATTCAACACTTTAAAACTGAAAGCTTAAAGCATAAAAAGCCAAAAGGAAAAATCCCATTTGTTTCCATGTTTTTTCTACATACCGGAAATAACAGCCTTGCCTACTATTACTAACTACCCAACTACATAACGATGCATCCACAATATGCAAAACCATAAAAAATCTAAACACATTTGCTTCATTTTTGGCACAAAAAAACATTATACGGATGTAATATGTTAGTAAAGAGTCGAAGATTTGCCACACAACAGAGAAGGTCGTAAACATGGAGTGTATTGTATTTTTTTACTGAGCATAGTCAATAGTATAAGTATTGTTTACGTTCCTATATCTATACTTGAGTAATTTACAAACATTATCATATCCCTTTTGAATGTTTACAAGCACCACTTGATATTACTCTTGCTTAGAATAAGCAGTAAGTAAATAAAAAGCGAAAAGACTGAACAAGCAGTGAAAATGAGTAGGTAGGTACACAGAAATAGTAAAAACGCACTTGATCAACTTCCCTTAAGTTTGCATTAGAGTTAAAGTGTTTGGCTGTACTATATATGCGAGATTTGGCGGATGAGGATGACAATGCATAAGTGTGACCCGACACCCATTTCTCTCTTACAACACAACAGAAGAGAATAGAGAACACTCGTTTCGGCTAACATGACTTTATGCACAAAACAGAACAAGTGAAAAAAGAAATTGGTCGCTTTCCCTGCATTAGTTAAGTCCACACAAAGACATTAAACACTTTTGACAACGTATGGCCTAATAATGAGCAACAACAGTTCCCTTTGGTTTCGTTCGTAGATCATGAAACCCTTTAGCTGACGATAAGGCTTATTAAGCTTATTACTAAGTAGCTCTGCATTTCATATAATATTGGATAGTCATTCATAAATGGCAATATATTTAAACTGCTCAACTCTTTTGCTCTTACTTTGAAATCTGCTCTATCATCTTGCTTTTAAGAGTAAAATGAATGTTGCCACACACAATAAAACGTTAATCTACTTTCTGTCCAGCTAGCCGTCTGCCATGTCAATCCTGTCCACTTCATTCAATTCTACTCTCCTCTTCTCTCTACTTGCATGCATAGTCAAGTCAATTTAATTCGAATCAACATCAACACAAATTCTGAGTGTTAAGCAAATCAAAAACTTACGATTTACAGCACATCTAATTCAACACTCGCACTTTTACATGCTCAGTAAGTAGTAAAACGAGATTTGGACGACATCGTATACACGATCATATTTTATAGAGCAATTAAATTTTTGTGGTTTCATTCTGTGCTAAAGATAGTATCAGACTAATCCTTGTAAGCACATACTACAAAATATACATCAAGTAAAATGACACAGATATCACATCAGTGTGTAATACAGCCAGTTATGGTACAATGTCCCAATCTTTTTAATCTACCATTCATTTTTATTTTACGTCGTGTCCTGTCCTGTCTCCTTAATGTATTTGTAGTAAACTCATGTAACTTTTCTTCTGCAATAGCCATTAACTTACGTTAGTTAGTCGAATAGGGCCAAACCAGACGAGACAAAACGACATGAGAGAATAATAAAGCGAGCATTCTATGTCATTTGAAATTACAACGGGACAGTCATCCTTCCAATGGAATCAAGCCTCGTTCTATCAAACTCATGACTGACGATAAAGTAAACTGTGAGCAAAAAGCAGGAGGTGTGAAAAAACAAATTAGTCAAAAAGAGCTGAAAACATGAACTACCTTGTTCTTCTAAATGATACATACATAGTAAGTAGATATGAAATGTTTGTTCCTCATAAATAAATTTTTTAACAAACATCAAACGGATAGGACTAACAGATGAGATGATGTCTACAAGTCTAGTACTAACTGTATGCCTATAGTTATGAAATCCTAGCATATAGTAAGTTTAGCTAGAGCTTTCCCATAAAATATACTTTATTTTACTTTTGCATGGTGTTGTCTTCACTTGATTTGGCTGTTTCTTGAACATCTCTTACTTTACCTAGCCTGGTATATTCTAAGTACATAGAGCATGGTACGGCTCATCTTATCGTCATTCCTCTCTCTCTCACCGTCCACATTTATGCACCACCGATCTTTGCGTACATTGAACCTGAACTCATTCTGTGAATTCTCCACGGTTTCATCAAAGCTCCCATCCTTATGTTACATTACATTCGTCAACTGTTCTATCTATTGTACTAAAGTATTCCGATGCTTCTCTGCCTTAATTTAACAGAGTGCCTACTAGCTACCTATCTAATTGTACACATAAATAAAACTAGAATAATTTGCGAGCAAAGCAAGAGCAAAGATACACATCGGTCTACCTAAACTCACCAAAAACATGCACAACCTCTCCTGTCATGTCATCCCAGTGTGTCCTAGTAATAGCGAGAGGATAAATCCGCAAAAAACTGTGTGACCATTTTCCAAATTTATCATTAACGTCTCTTCAGCCCAGGCAGCTCTCAGTTCTAATGGAGTAGCTTCTTGGCGAAAATTTCCAGGTCACATTATATAGTACTTATAATAACAGTCAGATAGAAGATACCGATTCTATTATGTTACATTAGCACGCTACTATTGTGCTGACAAAGTTTACTACTGCGTATCACCACACATTAGATTCACATTGAACTTAAGAGACGAAAAATACGAGTATATGAAGACATAGGACAAGGTGGTATCATATAGAATATCACCACGAGTCATGAGTCAACCCAATCAAATAGAATTCTCCAAAACTGAGCTTAAGTATGTGAATGAATGCATACAATTTCTATGCAGCTACCAAAAGTATCACTCCCAAAGGCAAAAAAGTAATAATATTCCAAGTCTGACGAGAATGCTATTTTAACTGAACATTTCTTCTACTACTACAACATGTGAACCACGAAGTCATCATTAATATCATCATGCTAGTTTATCACTTCGTACAATCTATAGATTCCAACATTGTATACCTACAAGCACAGGTAATTCAGACTTCAAGCCATGCTACTTAACTAACTATGAGTAAAGTCCCTACATACTATCGTAGAATGAACACTTGCTTCAACTTTTTATGGTGACTTTAACTGCTTTGCCTATGTACATATTCTGTCGATGAGAACATGGCTCTTCTTCATGTACGGGCAAATGAACAACCATTACACATGTAAATGTTAGTGTAAAGTGCAAGAAACCAGCAAGATGCAAACAAGAGTTCCTAAACATTTGTATTTGAAACATCAGGTAACTAAGTATCCCACTGAGAGTAATTATCATCGAAGAAAGATTGGAGAGAAGATAATCCATAAAAACATAATTTCCAATCAAATCCCTCTATTCCATCTATGCTTGAATCCCAATATCAATATCATCAATCAATTTTCTTTCATTTTATCTTCTTTTTGGATCTTAATATCACGCGTTTCTTTTTACAATGTGCAGATAGAAATTCTGATTTCCATGCATCCATGCACCAAAAAACATACAGTAGTTAGAAAAAGTATCCAATTCATAACGAATCTGTCACGTCAACATCAATTTAGCGTACAGATAGATTTAACGATTGAATAAGACAGTTAACAATAATTTCCTACAAAATTGTTCTCCAATTGGCAAACAAGGGTATCAAAAGGAGTTGGTTGACTGCTGCTGTCAGTGACATGACATAAAGGACTCTGCGTGCAAACGGTGTACCTAAATGCTTATTACATAGGCAATTTATAAGATCTGTTGTGCTATTCATAAATTATGAGCCATCATCCATTATTGAGAATTTTCACTCTTAGTAATGAATATGTCAGTTCTGTCTATGGAACAAGAATCACGTACTGTGACCGTACAGACAGAAATTATAGTAAGAAACACGTTACACCAGTAATGCATAATAATAAGAGATGGTAAAAATTAGATTTTTTCCAATTGATAATCCTGAGAAACTCGCGAGAAGAAGAATGAATGTAGAAATTAGAAATGATAAATAAAGGGAAACATAAAGAGCAATTGAGCAATAATAATATAATAATGAATGAGAAATCGATAAAATGCTAATTTTATTTTGATTTATCAATTAATCGTCCTGCACACAGGTGCAGTTTTCTCCTGTTCAATGTTCTATTATCCGTTTGGTGTTTATTACCTCGTAGCCCTTGCATGTTAAATTTAATTGTAATCTGTTCTGAGCTATTAGACTTTTGTGCTATTCTGTGCAGTCTCATTCTATGGAAATGCTAATAGTGAATGACAGTAAATTAAAATGAGAAAATAGATGAGACAAGACAAAACAAGAACCAGATCAAGAATCTCTAGGGCATGACGACTTTTTACACACCTACTTTCAACACAATTTACTTTACTTTGCTCAGCGGTATATAGATAAGTATATGTACAACACACTAGCAGTGAACTGAAGCTAACTTCGTTTGCTTTGGTTTCCTTCACAATCACATCCAGCTTTTGAGTCATTCAAACCTATTTTGTCCTGTTTTGTCTTTTATGTTCACGTTGGCTGAAGTATATATGGTAGGGTTGTTATTACGTTATGTTACATAGTGGTAAAGAAACATCTAAGCCACAATAATATGACTAACGCCCAAAATTACAATTTGAACAATAAATCTAAAGTCACATCCTAATATGGTTAAAAATCTCTAAGGATTAGAGTGAATGTAAGTGAGCAACCTTTGTAAAGTTGTTAAATAGACAGAGAGCAGCAGCTAGAAACTATAAGAAATGTTTTCTTTGACTTGCCGATCTCATAAATTCCATTTCATACAATAAAATAACAAAGTTTATAACTTCATAAGTACCTACAACAATGTGCATTGAACATGCGACACGTAAAATCCCACCATTTTCCATCACTACTTGAATTGTTCAAGTTATCTTAATGTCAGGAGCCAGCTACCTGGCTGTGTGTCTATAGTTGTTTACTCTTTGTACTTTCATGCATTATATATGTACCTTATTACTTTTCCTCACCTACAGAGCAATATGTTATCCTTAATGACAAAGTAATAAGGACATATCATCAATTAAAAGTTTCTTGTACCTACCAAGACCTACCTGCAATGTCCAAGACATTAAAATTAATTAAGAAACTACTAATACAGTGAAAGCAGTAGTCTATTTGAACATTTTTGCTAAAAGAAATTAATTCGTTACGACCAGCTAAAAGCATCTCATTGTTTCCTACAAGTCATACATCGAATGCAATATATCTGCATTCTAACTGCCGCAATCAACACTAATGGATTGTATTAATTACCTTTTCTGATAAAGAAATCCCTTGAAATTGCAACACTAAATATTTAGAGCTCAAGTTTGCAACTTGCGCTAAAGGTATTTCAATTGCTTGTTTTTCCTAATGCAGGTAGGGCATTTCTAACATTACTTTCCCTCATTTTATGAAAAAGTCTGAGGTAGGGCTTGATTGCACAGGTCCCATGCACTGAGACAAAGGCACTTAAATATTGACAATCTATTGTTATGTATCATTACTTTTATAAACTAAATAGAAGTATCCAAATACCACGGAGCAGTAACTCGAACAAGATTTCACCCCACTACTGTGTGAATATGTACCTTAAATATACCTTTCTGTAGAATTTATCGTGACGCAAGCCTTTTTTAAATGTTTTTCCAAGAGTTTTATACGTAAACCAACTTTGGAAACGTAATAAACATGTAGCAAAGCAACTAAAGCAATAATAAATCCAAATACATTAATATTTCTCAAGTTTGCTCATAGTTTAGCGAGTATGCATTTCCCACCATGCATGTTTGTACCTCACAAGGAACACCAATAATTCAATTTTACAATCCTAAGATAATAGGTATGACTGTTTACGATGTGGAGCTCTAGTGCCTACAATGGACTTGTACATCTGTAATATCTTGTATTTAGATTGTATAAAAACATGATAGAACTCACTCACCACTCACCACTTACAGTGAAATATATATCAAAATATCAAGTAATGATAATACTGTTGATTTACGTATCCTAAACATTTATTTAATGCATTAAACTTATCAGTTAGCAATTTAAGAAACAATTTTTACGAACGAAGGTTTCCAAGGTTGGAAATTAAACCACGGTTAGTAGCAATAAACAGATGCATGCTAAATCAAACACAAATGATTATGCTCTTTAGTACATTGCTTCTATGTTCATGTACTTATAATGCTATTGAATTCAAGTAGGTTTTTGTTGCTGAGTATGTTGTAGAACTGTGTAAAATATTATGATTATATGCTTCGTTTATGTGCAATTATTTGTCATGATGTGGGTACTTGTACAGGAAGTCTAAACCTGCACGAGTGCATTCATATTGCATTACATTGCAGTTACATGAATTACGAAACGCATCTGCTGAAACTAAAAATACTGCAAAAAATCGGCTTTTCTCTGAGGAAATACGGATAGTTAGCTCTCCTTATAATTTCCAATGCGGTGAGCCGTGCTTTCGCCACGATTAAGTCATTTAGTCAACCTTTCAAAAACTAGTTACAAACTAGTACCACCAACAAACTGCTACACATTGTGGCAAGAAAACTATATTCATATACTTTGTACGATGCTATTCATCTAACAGGTTTGGCTTGTGTGGTGACAGTTTTCATACTGTGTTGATATGCAGTAGCTTCGTGCATAAAATAATGCATTCTGAACTAGATAACAAGCTATTCAGGTTTGTTCTGTATTGTGTACTACTATATTAAATATAAAAATATATTTATATACGCAATGTACATTCCAACTTCTAACAGAAAATTGTCAANTTTGCTGTCGTTCAAATTGAGTCGTTCAAAAGACGCGTAGCCAAAATATATTTATATACGCAATGTACATTCCAACTTCTAACAGAAAATTGTCAACCTTTCGATATTTCATTGTCAGCAACAACAGTGTGTCTGAATGGCAGTGTTTTCAGACAATGAAATCTTTCAAACAGATAAATCGGAGGCGTTTGTGAGATACCTGGAACGCGTATTTGCATAAAATTTTCCGCTTTGAACACGAATAAATGCAATTCTTTTACAAGCACATAACTTGCTATTTGCCATAAAAACTGAGTGTGACTAGCAATTGAAGATAACAGAAATTCTTTATGGCATGCATGATATTTAGGATTTAACGGTAATACTTCCAAATTTTCTTTAAGTCTTTTGTAATAAAGTAATACTCTTTGAAACGACGTGTATTAACCAATTGCTAGAATGACTTTTACCGTGGCTAGAGCTGAAATACTTTAAAACTAAAAATACGTACCTTATATCGAAGCAATTCATTTTGAAGATGTTGTGCTGACCAAGTTGCACGAAAATCTAAGGGTTGAAGCTCTTTTTCCAGTTCCTTCAGCCAATTATGTACCCACTCGATATCGCAATTTTCTTTACCTATGATACAGGCATAAATACATATTTATTAGCGTGATGTGAAAGATTAAATTGTATAAATATGGATAAGGACTAAAAGAAATATGACTTTACCAGGAACCGTTGGCACAGAGTAGCTGGTGGTTGAACTTTGACAAGAAAGAATCTTTTCTAATGCATCCCACTGGGAATTCAAATGTTTAATTCTCCAGTGAAACTCTTCCTTCAGCTTAGGAATACTAAAATTAAACAAGTTGAAATATTATTACTATAATTACAATCATTATCAGAATAATAAGGACAAATGCGGTTAACAAGTCGCTATTTCGTAATTTATAAATAGTACTAAAATCTAATCAATACTTATAACAAACCAATAATATTGAATTGATATATTGCACACGTAACTTTTATACCAAAGTTTAATCCACATATCGTAATGTGGTCTCTTTTCCGGTATTGAGCACAACATTTATTATGAATGCACTTGATGATGTGTATTTCAAAAGCAAGTTTATGGCGAAATAAACTTAAAATGACAATATACAGCGATGATTGTACGTATTTTGTTCAAATAAAGGTCTGGGTAATCACAATTATCAAATGATACTACTCACTGTACTCACTGTGATCAGTGGTCATTACTCGCATTGATAAAAATGTGAGATTCATGCCAAAAATAATCTTAGCATCAGTAATCATGACATTCCAAGGCATTGATTAGATTTGAGCTCGAGCTTCGAGGGTGTTGATTAATCAAACCCTTTTACATATAATATATTCTGGCATGTAATAGACAACTACATGTAGAATACCTACATTAAATGCATACATCACATAAGTGGCTGCAAAAAAATATTTGTCGACCTTACCTATGTGAATCTAATGAAGTAAGGTACCATCTTTTTGATTTTGGTTACCATTAATATTTAGAAGTAATTCTTCTGGAGATAAGTGTTCATATTCATAATAATGATTATAAATCATACATACACATATTTTACTTACTCGCATAATGTTAGTAAAAAAGCTAACTTCCAGATAAATACCTAGATTCATATTTCATAAATTATTACACGATACTGTGATACGAATAAAAAACTTTTTGTTAGACATTCTTACACAATACTTTGAAGCATCGTTTCAACGTGTAACAATTTGAAATTAGCTCAAGGTACAATATTAGTTACCACATACCAGAACATCCAGCCTACAATTTGAACTATTTATATTTATTAACCAGCAGAAGTGGAATTTGTCTAATTAAATTCACGTAAATCGACATTTACACTTTTAAAACACATGGAGTTCAAAAAGGAAAATTTTACAGCAAAAATAAATCTTTCACTATCATCTTTCTGCTGAATATAGAAATAAACTTGCACATGTTTCCAACGACAGGATACACTGATCTACTTAGTTGAAGTAGCAATGCGTTTGAGCTGGAACTTGTTAATTTTGCCCCATTATATAGAAAACCAATTAAGCCACATAAAGACATATTGGTAGCGTTGTAGGGCATCGTCATTTCATATAAACTACATCCTTAATGACAAATTAGGAAAGATTAAAATGGTAATAACGATAATAACTGCTTCGAGAATGGATGCTGTAACAATTCGCATGCATTAACATCAAGGTCTAACTAGATAGGCACTCCGCTAGTGAGCCTTGGCCACAATAACTCTCCTTCTACTTTCCTATGTTATTCATTGCATACAAATTCATTCATTTGAGAGCACTACTGAGTACTACCTACCCAACTTGCCTATCCACTAAGCTTCGTTATTTTTCCGTGGTATGGCAGCTATTGCCTCAATAGTTCATCTGCACCTAAACCTGTATGGGAACTGGGAAGTTGTTCTCTCAATCAATCTCAATGCGTCAATGCAATGTACGGAAACGAAAGGAAAATCCTCTCTTGATGACCACATTGCATTGCATTCACTCAAACCAAAAATACAAGGTACGTACTACAACACAATTAAAATCAAATTACTTCTACTGCAATGTGAATATATAGAATTGTCATTTCCTAAATTACATATATGGTAGTTACATTAATGTAAATATAACATTGGACTAAATTGACCTCTTCTGTTCAAAGATTGAAGTACAAAAACTGCACACTGAATAAATAGTACCGTTATCCATACGCGAAATACTTAATTGATTATTGTAGGTGTAAGGACATAACTTATTAAATACAAAACTCCGTTTGCTATTGCTAAAGCATAAAGAAGCAAACTGAATACATAACGTTTCAACATCTATACATACTTTTGGGTGAGAACTGTAGCTCTTTCATTTATTTCTTCTCTCCAGGACTTCTTTTTCAGCAATTCCTTTGCCTATAAAAAATTAAAAGGACATAAATCACTGTTGCTTATAATTGTATGAAAATAGATATATTGAGACAAAAGGATTTTTACCAGCATAGAAAGTTCACTGGCATCCGCGAATCGACCTCTTTCTATTTGAACAGAGTTCAGCCATTCGCATGCTTTTGTGTAATGTTCCAGGAAATCTTTCAAACCATTCTGATCAGCGTTACCGTTCGATAACCCCTGTATAAATATAGTTTAAAAATTATCAAGACATTACATCGCATCATGCATTCGTTTTCTTGCTCCATAGCATCATAATAATATAAGTACGGGCTAGCTCCTAACCCTAAAGCTCTCTAGCTTCTGAACGAAGGCTGCTACGGAAATTAAGGGATCTCCATTCGCATATACGAATCTAACTAATAACTACAGAAGTCCATATCGATCTGGGTCCAATAATTTAAGTATGCTGATTGGT
>JABASH010002551.1:0-19658 GCA_019776445.1 Tomocerus maximus | reverse complement strand
ATACCTTGAAAATAAACCTCAATTGCTGAAACGAAACTAAATAATACTTATATTTACCGCATATAGTAAATGCTAATGATTCTAAAATAAATTACTCTGTAATTTCAGGAAATTAATTAGTATTTGTATAAGAGAAATAGAAAGTTTGTAGCTCTGAACGTACTTGAATTGAAAGTAAGCAGATGCATTAAGACTGATTCAAATATTTCTGGTTGCTTCTGAATGCAATGTCAATATTATCTGATTTGCGGGCTACCTACTTCCTACAATACTCATTATTGCCATTGTAAGACAGAAATAAGGCCGGATGCGTAATGTGGTTACAACGAAAAATAAATAATTATGTACGCAGTAAAAATAATTTCCTTGCCTATAGGTGAATGCATTTTTTGGACCTAAATAATTTACATACATTCAGTGCTCACAATGCATAATGAAATGAAATAACAATGATTAATTGGCAACAACAATATTACTAATTGATTTAACACTTTCAAGACGTCTTTCATTAGGCCATGTTCAAACGCTATTAAAAGTTTTAGATATAAAAGCAATTTGTAATGAACTTCATAATCAACCTCTGATAAAGGAAATATTTAATGAAGTAAAAGAGTCTCTTGACTCGTTTTCAAATTATCGACCCACGTACTACTAACTGGAATTTTTGATAAGATAACGCAAACATATCGCAACCACTCTAATTGAAACGATGAGCACGTTTATGATATTGCGCTACAGAAGTCAGTGTAGTCCCCGTTTTTTTAAAGTCCCGTTACAGTGTAAAACTGTAATTTTTTATTTTATGTTAAAAACTACTATTTGTCATTTATTGATTCCTCTCGCTTCTGTCACAATTATCTATTCAAGTTGCCACAATTGTCGTCATTGGTGGTCTTCGTCAATATCATTCATGGTGGACAAAGAATTGAGTCGGTTCGATTTTAGTTTAGAAGTTTAGAAGTTTAGAAACCTAAATATGACCGTCTTTAGTTGAATTTGCTCGAATACCACTGGAGTTCCACTTTTATTCGTGAGACAATAGTTTAGAAGAGTTTAAACTACAGGACTAAAAATATTACATTCTCTGACAGAAGATGTGAGGGCTATCTAAGAAATGCATAAAGGTCGATACAATATTCCACTAATATTCCATTGCTAATGGTTAATAAAAATTGTAATGGTTGAGATAGGTACTAAAACTATTTGCATATTACAATAGTATTTGTTTAGGTGTTTGAGCAGGTACATAATCGAAATAATTTTTTCCCTTTCGTCAGATATGCTGTAAAATTACAACACAAAGGACATAAAATATACTTTATGACAACATTTTTTGCACAACACAAGTTACAACCCGAGTGATATAATAAAGTTCCGTGTCCGCAACAGTTTATATATAATAAAAGAACTAATGATTTTGAAAGAATGATGAACGCTTAGGAAAAGGTCTTCAAATCAGTTTAATTGCTTTCACGCTCAATTAACTTCCTAATTTTTACACGGACTATAAAAAAGGGTTCTTTAACTCGGAATTCAGACCGTCATCCCACCAAAGCACTTGTGTAGGAGTACCTGCTGTATATTATGCTCTAAATTTATGGCTTTACATAAAGTTGTTACTATCTTCTTGTAAAATAGTAAGTATCTACATAACCACTACCTACTATATTTGTTGTTTTGCACTCACACAGCAAATTCAATAGCAATTATTTTTACTGTTTTTACTGCCCGACAGAAGAAAGTAGGTCAAACCATTGATAAAGCAATTCGCATCATACTCTGAATTCATAGAGTTATTGAACGCCAATTAATTTATCTAAATATAAGCTGTCCACAGCAATAGAATTTATTATTGTATTAATTACAGCATGGACAATTATATATTAGCTGTAAGTTTGGAAATCTATTGAACAAGATGCACATTCGTAATTGTAATGCAAAATGCCGAAATATTATAAAAATTGGCTGCAGTTGCAATTTTACAATTGTAAAATCGCCATTTTTGTTTGATCAGCGAAATGGAATTTAACATAAGGATGCCACAGGTGGAATAATCGTATATCCTTGTAAGCATTGCCTACCGTTTAAATAATGAGTTGTTTATGGTGAGATTTTTTCCTAGAATTAGTACACAAGTGATAAAAGCTTCTGCTAACTTTGCAGACATCATAGCTATGTGGCAAAGTACAACATGATGGAAAGGCGAATGTTGTAGGTATCGGTACAATTATTTCTGTGATAGGACGAGTGTGTGTATTATGTACACAGATGAGATATTTAATGCAAATATATTGAATCCATAAAGATAGGGAATAAATGGTGATGTAAAAGATTACGTGTAGCAAAGTATTATCTGGTTCTGGCAAGTTAGAAAAGAGTGTGATGTTCTACTCCCTTCACAATCAGCAAGAATCGCCGATTTAATGTTTTCCACAAGAAATTAAAATTTAAGTATTAATATGCTTTTGCTTTTACTACTCTACCCCATGCGTCTTACCAGTTTCATAACCCCACTACAACTACGAACAGATACAACGTATCATTTGCAATTTTAGTAGTGGTATTCGCTACACTATACATGCAGATGTATAATAACCGCACAACACAAGCATTTTATGTAATTACTGCAGCCGTGGGCATAACACACTCTACTGCGTTGTTTCTTACTTACTATAACATTTCATACTCTTATCCAATTGAATACCTACTCATTATTAATTATGCCAGCAATAGTATTCACCTAATAGCACTTGTATGCAATATTACAACGTAATTTATATACCTACATGTCCAATTAGATACCTATACAAATTAAATAGTCCTGATTTTTTGGCAGCAACAATAATCTAGCTAAAACAATTTATGTCATCAAACAACATTTTTTTGTAATTCCCAATGAACACGTTATACTTTCCCAGTTGTATATTCATATAATGTACTTTTAATCTCAATACATATAGTACCATTATAAAAAAACCACAAACTTCTTAATTCTCCAACCTTAAATATCCCAAAACGCTGTTGACTCTTTAAAGAACATTTTTTAAAGTAAAGAAAAATACTCATATAAGATATAAATATAAAAAAAATATCTTTAAAGTTCTGATCTTTGTTATGTATACGTTAATACGCCCTATGGCCCAGCTATTCTCAAGGTACAAACTTTTACACGGCAGAAAATTTGTCTATTTTTGTGAAGTGAATAGGATTGATAATTATTGGTATTGAGCACAATAATTTAGTAAAAACACGAAGCAGTGACTGAAGCAGGTCTTGGCCCGTTGGATTGCATGTGCACATTAAAAGGGAACTTGTACTATTGGGGATTTTCCATTTCGATGGCTACAAGTTGATTATAAATAGTAAATGCTGCAAAATTCCCATGTGCTGTCTATTACATAGTATTACTATCAACCGACAGTGAACATAGCCGGCATTTATATAGTATGCATAAGAAAATGTTTTCTATCGTCTTCTCATACATTCTCTAAACAGTAGGTCACGGAAATGGATAAGGATAAGGCCTCATTATAAATATAGTATGTAGTAACAAAGAGTATCACCGATATCATGAAGAAGCGGATGGAGAAGTGAAAAGATGAATACCAAGCACTCCTTTCATTCGATGACTATTGTAGTCCTAGATGAACGATAATGGCATAATATTGTTCAGTACGGCAGAAACGCGAAAGTTGCATAGTGCTAAGTACTACTATGTACTGCTAATATGTGAGTGGTAGAGCAAAATAAAATTGAAAAAACGAGTTATATATTATGCAGATATATGTAGATGTACTCAAAATGCATGCACATGACATTATATGAATATTTTGACATATATAGTTGTCCATCCAGATAATATATTCAGCGAAGGAACACAAACAATAAATATATTAGTTTAACAGAAGGAGACAAGATTCACTTTCTAATAAACATTGATTGCAGGAGTAGTGCATTGGGACTTGATTAGTAAGCCGCATTAAACGCTACGAATTCCATTCCATATTATTATCCAAGCGTTACTAACTCAGCATTCAATTATCTACGTGTTGTTGTTGTGATCTGTTCATGTATATCTACCATTTACTTGCCTTGCACTGCGCGATCCACACTTTAGCTCACTTATTTATCTAGCTACAACAACCAAGCACTTGGGACTGCAGTGCATAATAAGCAATAATGAATAAAATGTAGCACACAAATATTGGCACAAGTGCCATGTTGCTATCGTGCAATCTGTTCATCATCATCATCACTTTTCCTGTACCTATCCTTCATCCCAACAAAATCCTCTACTACCCAAATCATGCAGACTTTGCAGACACAATATTCATATGTGAGACTAATGCATGAATATCTTGCCATTATTGTCTAACCATGTTCCGATAACCATAAGTAGTATAGACATTCAGTTGGGTGTTTAATACTGTCACTTCATTTACAAAGTGATTTCAAGCATGCAGCATTGTGTTAAGACAGCTCTTAGCCAAACTTGTCTTATCTGCTTCAATTTTTATGGCCCTCTTAATAACAGAGTGCTATTTATGTTTATTACGCATACGTTTCGCAGATTACGGAATGACAAGATCAACCCACAAAGTCTCAAACTTGCATCGCACAATGCCCGACATTCCAAATAGAAATGACATATACCAACTACATAATATTCTCTATGTGAGGCCGTGTGACTCTGATTGTGAAATACATATACTTCTGCCAAAATACCATTATGCTAATTAATATAGCATGCACATAGATACATTTCATTGCAAAATGCAGCATAAAAATGCATTATGGAACATGCCAATAAATTCCTGACTACATTCCATAAATAAATATAATGTACTTTCCTAACAATAACTAATTACTGCACTCAGAAGAATCCAAATGATACATTTTATTATATCTGTAATAGTTTTCCCAGGGTAGGTTGACATGGACACTGCTCCGTAGAAGGTTAGTTCACCCCAAAACAATTCCAAATTGCTTAGGCAGATTTTACCCGGTGCAAATAAGGGTAAAGGCTGTCTTCATTACTACGGCCTTGGGGCTAACTGTAATTTCCCCGTTAGAGGTTTTGGGCTCGGATTTATAATAACCTTCCAAGATGGAAATTCCATGTCAACGTACCTTCAGTTTTCTTGTGATTATAGTACGGGTTTTGTTTATTTAAGTACACATTATTAGTCCATCCTAGGTATACAGTTTATTTTTATTTCATTTATAAGTAGTTGACGATTGTGATATTTATTTGGTTTAGAATATCAAAGCACTTAGCATAAACTTACACAATAGTATCATTTAAAACCCAACGTCGACTAAACCCTTTGACTAAAATCAGTTTTACATGCATAGAGAAGTTTATGAGTGTTTGAGTAGTTTGGAGATAAAGTGTGCTCAGAACTGTGACTGTTGTGTGTGGGATTGCATTGGAATTGAGCTTAAACAAACTTCTGATGCTAAATGGCTTAAAATTAACTTTCATTATTCTCCGTAGGCTAATTAGAATACTGTCCCTTCCGGCAAATAGAAAGGAGTTGAAGAAACTAAAGTTCCAAGTAGGTTTCAATTCTCTAAGACGCTAATGTGCGTCTTCAGACTCACAGAAATAAAAAGGATATTATTTGCTTTCAGTGTACGCATATGAACAAGCTACGAAGACTCATATCATTGCGAAGTAGTACATTAGCAGTATCTACGTCATAATATATACGAGTACGACAATAATAACCTAATATTTACAACATATTGATGCTTTCTACACTTTGCTATCATTATTTTCAAGAATACTTAGAAACAGAGTGATAAAAAATAAGGAAAAAGGATTCTGCCCAATTGGGTTAAGTCTTGCTGCCTACTGATTCAATTGACGGCATTAATTCAAAAAAAAGGACAACTGAAAGAAATCATGTTTCACGCTAACAGAGAATATTGTAGATAGGTATGAACATATTTTCCATTTTTAATTTAATGTTCTCAATCGTTCGCACAGCATCCAGCTACATTGTCAATTTGGTGCACGCTTTTGTTGCCTATTGTAGTACTGTAATAAAAGATATCTGGAAAAGTGTAAAGCATTCGAGGTCATATTAATAATCGTCAAAAGATTAAAAATAACGTCGGGTATACCCTACACTTTGCAAAAATATATACAGCAGCGTGCGCAATATTTCATCATAACATGATGGGTATTTCAAACCAAGTTTATCAATAAAAATGCTCGATGACTGTTTACGGATGGTTATACTCCGAACATCAATTATATAAAATAAGAGCAAGAAATTGTGATTAGCCGGCTAGTGAAAAATATCAGTATAAATAATAAATACCGTTTCTTAGAGTATAATTAATCTCCGTTGAAATGAAGAGTGTCTCTTAATAAAAAGTAATAAATGCCTATCCACAGGCATTTTTGTGTGCGCAATAACTTAAATTGATTCCTGAGTCATTAAACGCTTAAATATTATGTTTGTACTACAAACCTTGGACTTTGGTTACTTAACTCGGAAGTTTATAACCAATCCTACTTTAAAAATTATTCCGGGTTACAACCACCAACAGATCGGATAATAACTATGGAAGTAATAGATATGATTGAGAATGGTAGACATAGGAAGTGCTGAGCATAAAATATTGTAGCAATGTGTAGTTGGTAAGGAAAATAATACAGAGCATATCGTCTGAGAAAAAACTTGAAATCTGGGAAAATATTTAAAAAATAAGTTAGGTATGTAATTGGGTTATGTTAGCAAAGTGATCTGAACAATAATTATTTCTTATGCCGTGCACCCAGCGAGCCCAAAGGCATGTTTTGTACAACAAGGTAACACTACTAGGGCAGTAGTAGTATCGAGGTGAGTATAGATAGACAACCAGTCAGGCCAGAGGCTAGGATCATAGGATCTGTATTCTCTGTATGAACCACGGTGGTACCTATCAAGGAAGAACTAAGGACTATACCTGTTTTGCACATAAAAGTACAACACATGCACACGAAGCATTATTCAATCCTTTTCTAATGTTGTACCCAAGCAGCACTTTTTTCTATCTCACTAAATGCCTCAAAAGTTATCCAGACATGAGATTAAAAATTTCCAGTGGATTTTGCTGATATTTTCCTTATGTCGACATACACTAGTAGTAAACGCTATATGGATGATGGATGTACCTCAAACACACATTTAGCTATGGTATTGATGTATTATTCAAAAAACGTTATTTATCTGTTCATAATGATAAATTTTAGAATATTGAGTGCACTAATGCTTGACTAATATAATTTCGAGTGAAAAGTACATTTTCCATAAAGTCCAGTCACAAATGTTGCTGAAGAATATTCTTTTTCTATAAGTAATAGGGTTGGATGAATAAATGTGATTTTTAATTGAGTATATCGAGATAATGTTTACCGGAAGTGAGGATCCAGAGTCGCTGTCGGAAACATGAGACTTTCCATCCTCATCACTATGTGACCCTCCGTTCCCGATGGCGGGACTGTCATCGGCGACCTCGTCGGCATTATTGTTCGTGGGCCTGGGCACTGGTGTTTTCAAGTAGGCTATATTGGTCATATCCGATTTGATGACAATATTTCGTGCTTTGTAATACTGCTCTGTCTTGTCATCCACAACCAACAATTTCGTCTCATTAGGAATGGCTTTGATGCGCTGAACAACTTGCTTGTGATTTTCGTTGGCGATATTCGTTCCATTAACTTCAATAATACGGTCATTGGCCAACAATCCAGCTAACTCGGACGGAGAGTCTTTGTCAACTTTCCCAATGTACTGCCCTGGTTTGGACTTCTCTCCATGGAGATTAAATCCATAACCATCGAAATCCGGCCACTTGAACAAGTGACAGAGTCTGGGAGCGGGAGCGTCTTCTGGCAGAGCCTCCATGGCAATCCACTTAAATTAGCCTAATTGAGGATTCCTAATCACAAATTTCCACCTTCGGTTCGTCGCTTTGTCTGCTCTGGCTTATCGGATAAACCCTGCTCGTTGGAAGTTATGTGACGACACCTGTGCTTTGTGTAAAATAACTTGAACGGTTTATCTTTCTCTACGATTACGCACTGGGAATTAGCATGCAGTTAGGTTGTGCCAGTTTTCGATTCTTTCTGAGCATAAACTCCCCCGCTAAGAGTGAATCGGTGCAAATAAATTCAAAACTCACAATTTCTGACGGTGCGTAAATTGATTTAACACAGCACAGTCGGGGTAGAAAGGCTGAAACGAATGAGATACCTACCTATGGTTGTTGACTAAACACTTTTGTATTGCTGATTGAGCCGACGGGACGACGAAGCGGACCATTCAGGACGAAATTCAACAGAGGAATAATAGATTTGGTATAGAAAACCACCTGTGGCATTGCAACCCCAAGGATGATAAAACTCCCACTTCTACTACTACATATAACTCCCATGGAATCAACTTACACTTCACTCACTCAATCTTTACCCACGTATCGCTGCATGTCGTAGGCTATCTGCAGTACACAGACTATCTCACTTGTGATATGTACCTACATACAATATCATTATACTTTTACTATATTATTATACTTTTACTAGTTTTACTTGAATTTCATTAACATAGAGTGAACGTGTTACTGCGTTTGTTAGATATCTTTTTTTGCCATTATATGGACGAGTCAAGCAAGTATATTACAGAGTTGTTAGAGGATGCATGCATGGCGTATTTACATTTACGTACATGACTATCGCGATCATACATACCTACTCTAAGCTTATGCTATACTTACAAAGCATCACAAAAAAGCGTGGTCGACTCTGCGTTCTTCTGTTATTCTGTGTTCCCTCATCCATTGCAACCATTCGGCATTCCCTTAAGAAAAACTTTGTACGTACGTATGGGGACTTTAATATGCCACAAAGCTGTTCTGTTTGTAAGACGAGTAAATAGATAGTAAAATTCAGACCCAGAAGGTACTTTGCAACTAAATAGTATGTACCTACACTATCACTATTATACCAACCATTATATTATTTGGTATTAGTATTTAGCTGTTTTCATATCCTAAATATGTACGTCTGCTATTTTCATTATGACTCTAGTATTGATCCGAATCATATCTATTGCACAAAGCTTCTAAACGCTACCCTGCTTATCAGCAACTCATCCAGGAACAGGAAAACTAATATCGACACTCAAATTTTTGGAATTGCTTCTTCTCATCTTCAACCATATTTATGCAAACAGATGTAATGAATATTCCTGCGTATACATATTTTTATTTAGCATATAGCCAAAGATTTCAAGTCACACCTCCAATCCAATTGAGTGAAACTAGTGATAATCTGCAACAATATTATCCTGACGTTGACATAATAATCTTTGACACATGTATTAGTATTATAAATCCAGACGTCCTTAAGTATGTAGGTGTGTGTAAAAGTATATTATGATCCAACATCTACAATACCTGAGACTGAGACTCGTCTAGTGTTTTTTTAATTTTTAAAAACAATATTTTTCCTTACTTACTGTCCACAATCATCCATATTCGAGGCATAAACATCCTCTGATTGCCTGACTATACTATATTATGACCACTTTACGCTGCTAACCATTAAGGCTACCCAATTGATACAGTACGCCTGCGCGAAGTCAGTGTATAAAGTCAGTGTGGCGCAAATGCCATAAATTAACCAAAGACATCGTTTATAGCAGCTTACTTAACTAAATGATATGGTAGTAGTTTACGGTAAATTATTTTGGTGCCCTCGAAACGTCGAAACTCTGCGCGAAGTTGCCTTTCCAAAGGGAGTAAGAAAACGTAGTACCTACCTAAACGACAAAATTCTGAAGACCAGTTGGGACTTGGGACATTGGGACATTAGAATTTTTATGTCGTCATACAATCAATAGAGAACGAGAGATTTGTCTATTTCGTTTTTTGCCACTCTAAAATTAAATAGGTACTTTAAAAAAACCACAACTCTGCAGATATATAAGTAGTATCGCGTTTTAAAAAATATGAAAAGTGTCTACCCCATCCACACAGGAGGTTCATCAATGTTTTGCGGTGGTTTTGCGCATAATCGATATAGTCTGGAATACAGACTACCGTATAACTCGATTCGGTTCACCAGGGTGAACCATTGTTTCACCTATATCGTTTATGCGAAAAATTAATAGATCACCCCGGGTGGGTGAACCAATACGAGGGGGGTGATGTATTATATCAAGCGTATGAAGTTATTTCAAGTCATTCATATCATATATTGCTTTGATAAATATACGCTAATTGTCAATGTCAAATGAGGAAAATATTAACTATTCGTAGTATTGAGATATAGAAAATGTAATCAGGTATTGTAAATTTTTATTAATTAATATTACATTATATCATTTTGATAAATATACGCTAATTTATGTAAGGGGGTGAAGTAATTCGAGGAGGGTGAACTATTTTTCAAGTAGCTTGCAAAAGTGACAAAACAATAGTTCACCCAGGGCGGGTGAACTAATACGAGGGGGTGAACCGAATCGAGTTATACGGTACTAACTTTAAGTCATACGTGGGAGATACATAACCGCTCGCTTCTTAACCGCTCCTCAACTTTCACCGTTAATAACCGTTAATAACGTATAGCAGTATGAGCGTTTGAAATACAACAATAAATGGAAATGCGTATCCAGGGGCCAAGTATCGGATACCCTTAACAATTGTCGGCAATTTGAAATTTTGGAGGATCATCATGGCATCATTTAAAAACTTTGGTATTTGTCTATTTGTGTAGGAAGTTGCAATTAATAAGTTAGATATATTGGAGAAAAGATATTCTCTGGTCCTCTGAAGTAAAAAATATTCGTTGAATTTTCATTTTCAATGATGGAGTTATATGTATGCAATGCGCAAACGACTTCAAACGATGGAAATTCCAATTTCGGAATCTGTTATGCACAAAATATTCAATTCTGAGGGAAATAATGTGCAAAGTTCACGTCCTTAAGGGGTCGTATAAGGACCTGCCCAGCATAACAAAAGTAGCATTTTAAAATGAAAAATCGTTGTCAAAATAAAACTATTTAATTTCGAGTTGCTAGCGTTTATTAATTTCCCTTTATCACCTACTTGGAAATATTCTAATCAATAGACACCCGATTTGTCACAGAATGCTTTCTAAAAAAAACTATGGCTAAACTACGACTACTTAAGGGGGTGTGGGGAATTTTAGCGAAAACGAGAACGGGTATTCGGCTCAACGAACAATAATATGGTTTTCATTTTCAAAGTCTACGAAGATTTTTAAGCGGAGCATGAAAACCCGATTTTTGAAACTATATTTTTAAAGCATCGAAAATTGAGTTTGAAAATTTTGATTTTGAGTAGGGATAATACATGTAAGAAATGTTTGCCGATTTTTCATTCATGTTTGCAAATACAAATTCAAAAACTGGGCCTCATGCTCGTCATCAAATTTTTTCCTCTTTTTTGTGGCATTTTTGTTATCTCTGTACGTTTTTCCAAAACCCAGTTCTCATTTTTCAGTGATTTTACAAGTAAACTTTTTGGTAACTATGGGAACAAGTGCAATTTTACTCCGGGGTATGAGAAACTAACTACTGCCCATAGCGCGAGAACCCGCTGGCGAGCATTTATTGTGGCAATCCCCGTAGTAAATTTATCGTTTCCATGGCAACCAAAGTCCCCACATGTCCTTAAGCGAGGATGTATTTCGATAGATGGGCTTCGGAAAGTTCCCAAGTATGTTCCCGAGTATATTGGAAAAATGTTATCCCTAAGAAATTCTTTTGGTTTTTTATTGGTGTAAAAGAATACTAATTATCTATCTAAAAACTATGGATATCATATTTAAAACATTAAAGAAATCCACCGTTACGCCTCAAATTTTAATTTGCATGTTTTGTCTACTAGTCCATAAAGATACTATAATAATCTTTTGTTCTCGTCCATGTATTATTGGTTTGCTCCATAGCTTTTGATAGGACTAAAAATTGTGTTCGCCGATTATGAAAGAAGATGGCCAAATCGGAGGTCATGTCCGAAAATGACCAAAATCAGACTCACCCCTGTCTAGGGAAGTTGTTTAAAAACCAAAGATCAATGTCATTTAGTTTTATTCATTACTCAAAGTTGTATGGGTTTGCCCGTAACCTATAAGTCACTGGTAAGTAGATGGCAGATTGCCTGCATCAATTTTTATTGGCTTATTGTTTCTGCATAGTCAGTAGCGGTATTTAGAGTTAATTTATTTCGGGGGGAGGGGGACTGAATGTTCATACAGAAATATGCTTTAGGATTTAGGAATATTCGCTCGAAGCGCAAAAAATGCTCTCATTGTCGACGATGACTCAAAATGGCCTAAAAATAGTATGCTTTAAAAAAATCTCAATTTTCTTGTATTTCGGGGGACTCAAATTTTCAAAAAACCTTTGATGCAGGCGTGCGCATTGTCAGCGACGACTCCAGAAACGGAGCAGCAGCTTCAATGAATGTGGTAGGTATTTTTTATATGTACTTGGTGGTCGCCGTGTTTTAGTCAAATATACAGATCAGGTTTTTATCTTGAACTATGTTAAAAACTGAAGTTTTGAATGTGAGACATGTAAATTCCTACTCCAGACCCTTAAACTTTAACCCTGTATTAAACATGAAATTTAGAAAAACGGAAGCTTACATCCCTCCATAAATATGTCAAAAATTGAAGTTTGCAAACCAAATAAAATTGGGCTATATTTTGAAATGGGCTTATAAATTAGCATTACGTTTCAGTAAAGAAAGCGTAATATAGCTCAGAGGTCGGATTAATTATAATATAATGCTTACCACTTCAGTGTATACGTAATACGTACATATCTGTCTCTGTATTATAATGGTGTTTATAATTATAACCAATCGCTACTTCCCTACATCTGTTCTGTTGCCACCGTTTGTTTTATTTTACTTATAGAAGTCCAATTGAGCATACTTGAGCCATCTGGTTATAGCTACATGGACGATAGAATATTTGCGGGAAAGCAAAACAGTAATGTGTACTTTCTGTAATGATCCCTGCCTGATGAGTTTGGGTGCTTTTCATATATTAGAATCATATGAGCATACGATTGTTCATGCTAGGTGCTTTGAAAAAACGGCTACTTTAATCATCATGACAAAGCAATTAAATTTTGGAATTCAACATAAAATTATGTAAAAACAGATACGTACCTCCTTAGGCAGAAGGCACTGGTAGGTGCCTTTAAATTCTCACGCTGTATCAAGAACCCAGCCGGCAACGGATTACAATTTCATACAAGTCACAAGTGGCAAGAATAAAATAAAAATGGACAAACTTCCTGGATTTAGTATTTTTTCTTGGAATATTAATGGCCTTCGAACAATCGATATTAGTGAAACGCTAAAAAATATAAATTGCTTTATACTGAGTGTTCAAGAAACAAAAATTTCCAGTAAGTTTCCTTATCCTTTAATAAAGTTGATATTATTTTAAATATTACAATACTAGTGATACTAATGAAATTTTTATAATTGTTGTTGAATTTATGCTTTTAGGAGACCAATTGGATGAACGAACGGCAATTATCAAGGACTATACCTCATATTTTTCTTTTTGCCGTAATCGCACAGGATATTCCGGTCAGTTTAGTAGTAATGGAATATAGTCCATTAGTATAGTAATGGAGAAAGATTTAGTTATTAGTACTGAATAAAGTTGGAAATGTAATGAAAATAATTGGATTTCAGGTGTAGCTACGTATTGCAAAAATGACTTTATGCCAATAAAATCTGAAGAAGGGCTGACCAATTTACTCCATGCGAAATACTCCAGATCAGCTGATGATTTCATTGGAAACTATTGCAAGGTAGAAGATGAAGAAAAAGCGTTGGGTGGCTTTGGGGATGATGATGGGCGGTGCATCATAACCCAGCATAAAGTTCAGGTGTGGTTATAGCTGTAATGTCAATTTACATTTTCATTTCTGGTAATTCTGCACTGAATCTTTATGAATTAGGTTCCAAATGGAGATCAAAAATTACTCACCGTGATAAATGTCTACTGCCCACGACTGCGGGATGATCCTGGAGACATCACAAACAACAAACAATACAAGCTAACATTTCATCAGTTACTTGAAAGAAGAGCACGATCTTTAGTGGACGCTGGATCTTTTGTAATCATAATTGGAGACTTCAATATTTCACACTTGGTTATCGATAGATGTGAAAGTGTTGAAACAGAGGTTAATTGCTATGCATTGAAAATTATTTATTTAACTCATACTTATTCATTTGATTCTAGTTATAAAATTATGCAAATAATGCCAAAGTAATTAAGGCCAGACTGCAGTAGTTGCAATTGCATCTCCATCTCGGCACTCCTAGTTTTCAATCAATCTGGACGTAATTAGTCTCAAAAAGATTAACTATCCTGGAGGGTCACAGGGTTCAGACTTGTTACAATTTTAACTTATAAAGGTCGTAAAAACAGATTTCAAAATAAATGTTTGTTTTTTGGCGGGAACAAGTAAGGAGTTTATTTAGAAGTCTTTTTGGGAAAAGCAGCGCCTTGTAACCTTCCAGGACCCTGACAGAATGCCTGATAAAAAATTAAATTTCCAAATTGAGTTCTTGAGTTATACTGTCCTAAAAATTGATTTTTTGTACTCAACTCAATATAAATTGATCGAGTTAATACCAAGTTCTACTAGAAGCTTGTCTGTACTGAAGTAGGACCTTAATGTATTGAAATTAATTCTAGGCATTTTCTCAAGATATATTTCGGAAATGGATCGGCAATTTATTTAGTAAAGACTTTGTAGACACATTCCGAAAAATACATCCAACAAAAACGGAAGCATACTCTTGCTGGTGCACAAAAACTAATGCAAGACAGAACAATTATGGATCAAGAATTGATTATATAGCCGTCGACAAACATTTAGCAGTGTACCTGGAAAGCGCTGAAATACATCCTAATGTGTTCGGTAGTGATCACTGCCCAATTTCAGCAACCTTTCATTCTCTAATACCGATTCCAAGTCAAAAACTTCCATCTGGTTGCACTAAGTACTATCCAGAATTTGTCGGCAAGCAAACAAAACTAAGCGACTTCCTTAATTCAAAGCGACGTACCGAAGAATCAAAAGGTCCTCTCTCTGAAACTAAAATTCCAAATAGTACAAGCGCCAAAAAGAAAAGAAGTGCCCCTACCGGTGGAAAACAAATGGATATTAAAAGTTTTTTTGTGAAGAAGTCCAAATCTGACAATGAGAATCTCTCTCTTAGCTTTAAAAATAGTGAAAACGGTGATACAACACAGAGCGACAATCTAGTTCCCGGTGATGCAAGCGTTAGTCCTGGGACAATGGTTGATGTCGAAGTGAGCAGTGACATGCAAAATGGCGGGACAACAAAAAATAACACGGATGCTTCTAAACTTTGGAAAACTTTAATGACAACTCCAGATACTCCTTTGTGTTCAGGTCACAATGAACCGTGCAGCTTGCGGACAGTCAGAAAGAAAGGTTTAAATCAGGGACGTAAATTTTGGGCTTGTTCCAGAGGTATTAGCCAGAGTAATGATCCTAAGGGTAATTGCAACTTTTTCTCATGGGTAAATAGTAAATCTTGAATCAAAAATATTATTATTACTGTTTTTAAATTTATTCTTTCAATTGAATGTTATCCTAGACAATACAAAACTATTCTATTGTACCAGAGCATTACTTATACCTATGAATGTGTTTATCTCTTTACCAATATTTACCTATTGTGCATTGTTTACAAGTTTTTATCTCTTAATTACTATAACTTTTTAATACTTATCGTTGTATTCTATTACTACATATGAGTAATTAAGAATTGAATAATTTCTAACCACAAATTATGTATTTTTCTGTTTCATACCATCACTAAATATTGCTGTACAAACATATCCTTTGATTATTATTTCAAGTTAACTCGAAACTAAGTTAACTAAAAAGTCATTTATGATGAGTTTCATTCTCCTCAAAACAATATACCTAGTTAGTAATAGTAATGTATGAGTACGAGGCATATTCACATATTGAATTTGAACACATTAGAAGACACTCTTGCAGACACATTTGATATAGTTTTTTGTAGCAAGTGTTGTAGCGGTAGGAAGCTGTCTCATTCTCTTTTTTAATTTAATAAGGGGAGTAAGTGGGGAGTAAACGCTTCCCAGGTGTCAGATGACATTGACCTAGCTTATTGAGGTTCTCCCAAATTGCCCTGTACTTTAAGTAGAGCTTCATTGACGCTTGTGCATCTTCGACCTAAAATTATATACAATTTTAATGTAAAATTAAATTCAATACCATTACATCAGATGGTCGCAAAGAAAATGTTTAATGAGATTCAATGGGTATTCCATACCGGTTGATGCTCACCAATTTGAATTTCCACTCCTAATTCCTCCTTCACTAGATATTTTAAGGATGGGGTTCGTTTGTAAATTTTGCAAAAAAATCTGCAAAATCATTTTAAAATGTAAATAATTGTAGGTAAATATGAAATGAAATAATATTTATCGCTTTTCAATCTTACATAGCAGTATCCCGGATAATATTTTTTGGAAATTTGAGGTTTAAACTCTTCAAATCAGAGTCAATGGAATGCCCCACAAGAATTTTTCTTTCTACAATCCTGCTCACGATTTGGCGTACTTCTTCCAGAGGTGCACCTGCAAGATCATAATTTATAAGTATTGACGATATTGAGAAAAGAACTACAAAGTACGCTAGTTGTCAAAATGTCTGCATTATTTCAAGTAAAAAAATAAAAATTATTACTGAAACCAATACAATTTCAAGGGGACTATATAAAGATTAATTATTTTTAATGTTAAAAATATACGTGGAACTCTGAAATTAATTTCATGGGTCGAATCAAACAATTAGCAATATAAAACTACGATTGGCGGACTAATATAATTTCTTTATTCTGCTGTAAATTACGGAATAAATTCAATTGTATTTCACTCAAGTTATTTGATTGCTGTGATTACCTCCTTCAAGATCCTGTTTTCTGACACCGCTGATTTCTGTAACGTAGTCCTGAACGGGTGCGGTTGGTTTCACAAAAGCATGGTACAGTACGAATCCAAATTCGTTGACCACGGCAATCCTTGCGAGTGTGAATTCCCGTTCTCCGGCTTTTCCAATATCTACAAACTCGCAGTCTAATGCTAAAGCAGAAGTTGGACTAGTCACGTCAGGGGAAATATTAAGAGGTAGGTCTTCCTGAAGTTGTCCATCATTGCCATACCAAATCATCCCTAATGAATTCAAGTGTACACTGACAAGAGAACTAAATGTGCAGCTGTTTTTCGTTTCAACGACATCGAAAGCTGACTTGTTTTCAATGCTTTTTTGATCGTGGTCTCCGTTTTCATTCGTCGTGGTCATTCCTTGCAATGGTTGACACGTCCCTGGTTTAAAAGTTTCCATCTTCGAGAGAAGGTTGTGTCCACCTTTTATTTGGGTAGTACTTGGCTCCAAACTAATAATACTTGGACCGGTTTCTTCAGGGTACTTAGAGACGAACTACTGAAACATTTCAATATTGAAACATAATAAATATATAATGATAATTTATATCTACGCAATTCAAGTTTAAAAGAGTGGAAATAATTATTTAGTAAATATATAATACATCATGGGTGCCAAGAGGTTGTTTACCTGTATTCACTCTTAAACATTCGAAAGCACTCTGAACAAAATAATTTCTTCGGAAAATCTCAAGCTACAGCTCATTTAACTAGGTAAACCGATTACCTACCTACACTATTGACATTTATTCAAGTGAGCTACACGGTCTTAAGTTACAGGTTGTGTACGTATAGTTGTTCATTTCTTTTTTACCGTTATTGTTCTTCTAGTACGGAGTATAAGGACTTAGATATTTATTTCCATACCTAGTACATTTAAAAACTTTCAGGTCACCCACCCAAGTACAAGTAAGTAGGTAAGAAGTACTAACGGAATGGAGATTAGGCGAAACTCAAAAGTATACTCCACAGATCATTGCGATAACGTACGCCTGTGTGTTGTATGTAAAAACTTACAACGGTTTCGGACTTTAGGACTGTTCGCTCGGACTGATGACGAGGATTTCAGTTTGACGATAATTAATTCATTTTAATCTGCCTTACATAGTTCTCCACGCCATGGCAAGGTTTAACTTTGTGCAAATGCAGATAGAAACTGATGTCTCAACAGTCTCAAGACAACTTTGAATTATGTATTACTTTCAATATTAATATTTACTAGAACTTAATTATCATAGTTCTAAATGTGCATTATGAACTAAGTAGGAAGCACATCGTCTCACTATTCAGCAGCCATTTAATGATATTTTAAATAGGTACTTATACATTCATTAAAATTGTATGTCTCCAGTTTCTCCAGTTCAAAGTTTTATAGAATAATATGGATTTTCAATTGTCACAAGAGTTCTTTGCACTCACTCTCTTTTGTTGAATGTACAGATATGGAAATCGCTTATTCAACGATTTACAACCAACATCATCTTTTAACTTTCTGTTCAAGAGTAGAAACTAAACTAATATTGGTACTGCATTGCATACTAATTACAACACAAAATTTTAATTAGTTATATAATTCATGCAAACGGGAATAACGGGGCAATGTTCTTATTGGATATTATGAAGGAAACAGAATAAATATCTGTGGCATGAGGACGGGGAGATTAATTAATATTTTTGTTAAACTCAATTCTTATATCTCTGTTCGAAAAAAATGCCTTGGAATATGATCCAGGGCATGAAAAAGGCAGCGTTTTTAGTGAGCAAACAGGAAAAGCTGCCTTTTTGGGGCACTTTGAACATTCTTGAATCGGCGCGTTAAGATTTGAATTAATTGAAATTCATATGTTTTAGGAATAAAAATTATATTTCTTGTATTATTATTTTGTCTACTTGTAAAGTGAACAGGAGGATTGGAAAAGCCAATAATTTAATTAAAATGCACGTATCCTTGGGTGTTCACTTTGCCCCCAAAAAGGCAAAACGCCGGCTTTTTGCTAATTTTGATGGGCAAAAAGGCAAGCAAAAATCCGCCCATTTCACTGAATATGATCCAATTTATTACTATTTACCAAGATCAACTGAATTCTGACTTTTATGCAATTACTAATGCAATATCCTGAACCTGGTGATACAAATGCATATACATATGTCCAGTTCTTAAAAAATGAGAAAGATGACGATGACCTCTGATATTAACCTCGAGCTACGCCACACCCTCTGCAAATATCTTTTCAAGAGTAAAAAAGCAAACAATTGAATATGAAAATGAGCTGAGCTAAAATTAAAGTATGCGATGTTATGCGTTATTTGGTGCTAAATGCTAATTAATGTAGTACTCTACTCAAGAAAGTAACCGTAGCAAAATTGCGCGGAGGCTAGAGGTCATCATTCGCATTTTAATTTACCTGTACTATAAGTCAGTTCAATGTATTTATTACATTGAAAAGGTTATTTACATTATCTTTAAGGCTGTTAAGGCTGCCTGGTCGATGCGTAGAACAGCGATAGCACATCCCCCGTGGGGAATAAAAAGTTGTCATTTTTTTAAAACATGAACCACATATTTTCTGAGGGGCTATCATGGTCCTTT
>JABASH010002550.1:0-19660 GCA_019776445.1 Tomocerus maximus | reverse complement strand
TTCATAATACCCTGCTGCAATTTTTATGATAGGTACTGTTGCGTCATTAATTGAGGAATACTTAGTTATTAATAAAATTGTTTGAAATCTTAGAACTGAAGTGTACCAAAGTAAATGAATTAAAGTTAAACTATCGAAAGCTTGACCATTTAATTTATTAAAAATTTAAATGTTTTCCTCGAGTCTTGACCTTTAATTCATTTACCAATTACCGAGGATGGAAGTGTCTGAATGAATACTTATGTATCAAAGTACTTACGTAATATTTTTCTATTGTCTGTCTAATGGCAGACGCTATGCAATGCAAAGTACACATACATATACATGTACTTTAATAATTTGGTATTGGTGGGCAGTCATTTCCATTTGTATCGTTAGTATTGTAGAGAAATAATTTTTATTCTTGCAAAAAATTAATTAAATAAATCACTTTATGAGACAGATAGGTTTAAGTAATTGATTTAACCGTTTGGCTACTTCCTTCCATAACCGGATCCTAAATTATTCATTTCTACATCGTTGTCGCTAATCACGGAGTTCTGAAACAAATGTTGCAAAGTTTTGAATTTAATTTAACACTGGAAGACAAAAGTTGTAACTGTTTTTAAACCTGTTTCATGATTCCTCGAGGTTTTTTCTTTTCGGATTGTTTTTGAAACCTAAAGGGTTGTACATCCTGCTGCAAAGATGAACTTGTGGAAGGACTTATACTATCTGATCGGCTCAGTGGATTCAGCCCAAGAACTTGAGACTTTCTTCTTTCGACAACAGATTTTCTTCGCTCTATAACAGTACTTCGTCTTTCTTTCAAGGCATCAAATGTAGTTTGATGAATGTCTCTTTCAAATACTTTAGTGGTTCTTCGGTCGCCCGGGTCTGAAATGTACAACAGTTCATTGTCGTAAAAATTAAGTACCTTTCCATGATTTAATTTATAAGTTCTTACTCATTATAGCAAAACTTTGGAAATTTCTTTTAAATTGCTTTTCAAGGTTATGAATTGGCGTCTCCACATTCATTTTGCTTTCCAAATTGTGAATAGTTTTTCGCCGTCCCGCACCGTCCATGCGAGATTGTCGTGTATTAATTGCCGCGTCAGCTTCGTCTTCAACTCTTAGTTTCTGAAGTCTTCGGATAAGACCCACACCGTGTTTAGCGACAGCAGCCTCTTTCGTAATACTGTCAGTATCTTTAGTGCACCAATTGATTTCTGTTGCAGCAAGAATTTGAGTAAACGTTCCAAAACGATGAAAAAGCATAGCCACGAATTGTACTCCTAATACTAGAGCAAAAAATCCTACGAAAACCAAACCAATAGGCTCCAACTCCAAGTATTCAACGGCAATTTCCACCTGGAATTTTAAAAAACTCATAAAAATCACTTCAAGGTATATAATTAAAAGTATGGTCATTCGAACGAAATTCTTTAGAAGTGGAAATTACCTGTGTAGAGTCAGGTATGTAAGAGACATTAGACTTTGCTCCTAGAGGCCAATTAATATGAATTGTTTCCTTTTCCAACTGAAGCAAAAATACCAGTATAACGAAAATGGCATTAAACATGAAAAATGCGAACACGGATTTATTTCGTAGTTCAACCAGTTGGTCAGCCAGTTCTCTCTGCATTCGTTATCATTGTCATTATTTAGTTTTACTCGCATGGTCTTTGATTAAAATTCTGCATTGCAATTGTTAATACTTAAGAACCCTACCTCCTTTTTGGGGTCTGCATCAATTGGCTTCAAATATTTTTCAATGAGTTCTTGCCAAAATTTAATTTCAGGTCCGACTAGAAAATCGACTTCTCCTTTTTTCAAGTCCTTATCTTCAATCCAATAAGGATTCATAAGGTCGTCTCGTTTGATTCGAATTTCTTTACCAATAAAACATTTCCATTAGTATTTTGCAATATCGATAATTAAACGAAAATTTAGGTACCTTACCTTTTGGTGCATCACCGTCGTTCTCAATTGATAAATTTCCATTTTCTTCAGCTACAGCATCCATTTGTCTAAGGCTACTAGCCCCAAATGAAGAAACCCTTCTTCCGTTGGTGCCCATGTTGGAAGCTATTGCGTTAGCTTCAAGCGATCTGTACGAGTAAAATAATAATACGTGAACTAAATTTAGGAGTGTGCAAAATCAGTTTTGGACAAATCTCAAAATGTAAATAGCCATACCTTTCAATGTCATCCAATCTACTGGTCACCTTGATCAAAGCGTCCGCGATCCTTTCCAGTTGCTTTTTTTCGTCGTTTGGTTTAGTGCTCGTACAGCACATAATTTTAAATAATCCAGCGAATGAAAATTCAACAGAGCCTTCGGTATCATTTTCATCCTTCTTAGAGTTCGGCAATAATCCAAAAAACATTCCCTTTTTCTTTCTCTGCTTTTCTTCTTCTTTCGCCTTTGCTTCTGCCTCCATTTCCTAATTAGTCAAAGAGATACAAAAGCAATAATCAAACGGACCTTCGTTCATTGTGTCAATTAGAAGGTACCAATAAGAAGTGTCTCTTAACCTACCGCTTTTGTCTTCGTCTGAGGTCCTTCTCTCGTTCCCCATGAGACATTGTTCATATTAAACAAAGAGTAGATGATTAACAGGAGGTACATAGACGGGATGGTTATGTAGTACAAAAATCCATGAGGCAGGCAGCCAAACTCCAGAGGATGTAATATCCCAGCTATTAGGAAACTGGCGACAACCACCACTAAGAATATGGAAGAAGGTGCAAGCAGCCCATCTTCAGCAATTTGTAGAGCAATGGCGACAACTACGGCTACCATCACTAGTGCGTAAACGGCGGATAATACCTGAGCCACGATTAGCTATATAGTGGTGTAATAAATGTTCCGAATTTAATATTGCATTCCTGTATTCTCCGAGAATATAATTTTATGCGTAAAGTTAATTTTACTTGTGTATCAGCTTTGCAAAAGTAGCAAACAACCAGGAATATGAATATGGGAAGAAAATTGTAGCCAAAACTTGTCCACTGAGAAATTTTGAATGCTGCAACAAAAGCCCCCACCAACATAAGGAAAATGGTTCCAGGACCCAGAATCGTACCGACCATCAAACCCATCTACACCAATCGGTTATTAAAGAATTATTAAAGAGCAATTTCAATGGACAATCATATTATATACATTTATGTATCACCATCCAGCCATTCCCCTACCTGATAATATATGTAAGGCTTAGAAATATCCGAATTGACTTTAACAGTTTTCTGGTGGTCCATAAGTAAATCCATAATATTAGCCATGGTCGAAGGAACCCAACGACGACGCTGATTGTAAAATTCGTTGAAGCCTTCTGGAGCATGGGTCTTTGCATCGCTAGCAGCACTGTACTCTACTCGGTATCCTCTTTGTAATAACAATGTACAAAGCCATCGGTCTTCACCTTGATCGTATTGGACATAGTGACGAGGTTCTGTACACATTGTCGTGTATCTGGCCATGACATTGTCATCCATCAATGCTTTACCTCTGAATAAAGAGAAACATCCGGGAGAACAAAGTACGCAACCAATCACATGTTCAGCTGCCTTTTGAAACCAATGTCCTGCATAATAACGAAAAATCATGACATTATCTATCATTATGAATGAATTGATTGAAAATTATACAAATTGTAGAGTAAAGTTTGTGTAGTAACCTGTGGCATATTCAAACTTCTGGTACCACACCATCGGTCCTAAAATATAACGAACTATTAGAATTGTAACTTGGGGATAATTTTTTTCCTTAAGCAACATATAGAAAATTACCATCCCCAATGGGATGAATTCTCCCACAAGCAGCCCCAAGATTCTTGTTTTTCTTCATAAGATCCACTAAGTATTCTACTGCATTCGGTTGAAAGTCAATATCACCATCAAGGGCAAGCAAGTAAGTATTTTCCGCTATCGCATCCTTTCGGTCCGTAGAAATTGGCATATCCATTAATTTGTGTCCGAGTAAATAGTACCTATTCAACAACATTTTGCAATTTTGCATTACATAGTGGCTTTATCAAATGTGGTTTTGTAAAAGTAGATTTTATTGCAAACGTATATTATCTCTGTACATTTACTTTGCATATGGTGCTATAGAAGTATATACACTTACATGTACATTATTTGAGACCATCTTTTTCTGTGTCGAATCTTGTTTTTGTCTTTTATATGGACAATCAGTTTGGTTTTTCCTGGTAAAACCCATTCTAATCGTCCGCCATATGGTGTCGGGATTTTCTTTGGAGGCCGTAATTTAACAAATGTTTGATGGACGTGACTTGCCGCTTCTTCTATCGTTCCTACAAATGTCCTTACAAAACTGTTGATTACAGTTTCAAAATGCTCGGACTGTCCTGGTGGTACGGCTAAAGGTTGGAATGCGTCATCAAAGAATATATTTGCTACGAAAAAAAATTATTGTATTACTTAATGCATACCTTGGGTAATTTAAGATAATTAAACTAGTCAAAGGAATAGTTAATTTATACATGCATATCTTACTTTCATATTCGTAATAACCAGGATCAGCCACTTCGAAATATTTCAAAGCAACTCTTCGAGCACATTGATCTGCATCCATTCGAAAGACACTTTTTAACATCTCTATCATTTCCTCCTGCAATAATTAATGTTTAGATTAGAGTATTTAGTAAAACATAGAAAAGTGGGTATAATTTAATAAGTGTGTATCGGAAGTAACAGATAAAGAACATATTGGGGTTTGCAAATTACCCGATTTTCATGCCACATAGTGGCACATGCAATTATTCGTGGAATTTCATCTTCACTACGTATATCAGTTATTCCTGGAGCTGGATCTCCAGGATCTACAAAGTCACTACCGGTACCAGTCTCTTCATCTTTATTATAATGTTTGATGTCATTTCGCCGATTAAATGCCAATGATTGGTCAATGAGAAGAGCATTGTAGTAGGGGGTTACGAAAAGTCTTTCTGATCTAGCCAACCGTTCGCTTGTTGAGTTCCAAATGTGAAGGGATATCCAAGTTTGTGATACGATCCATAAAATCCATATCCAAGCATGCTGGAGTAAAATAAAAATACTCAGGACTATTATAACCTTATTTAATTGAAGCACTTTTTGTGTGGTACTCAAAAAGTTGAATACTACACAAAAACTACTAAGTTGAGTAAGTACATCCGATTTTAAAATACCTCCTTGGCAAAGAAATCATCCCAAAACTCTCCACTTGGACATGTCCAAAAGAAGTACCCAGGGAACATACCATCCCATAAACATGTTTGAGAATCCCTCATCCCGCAAATGGATACCATAGCTGTAATGGCAGTAGGTACAACCAAAAGTATCGGAAAGGAAAAACTGAAACTTTGTATGCAAATCTTGCAGGCAAATTTTCCTGAAATTAATTAAATTCATAAAGTACATTCATCATGTTCACAAATTCACAAGCGAAAAAAGTATTGTGTATACTAAACTGCGACTCACCGAAAATGAAACAAAGATATCCCGAAAGAACTTGTGCCAACATTACATACATTACAACACTTGGTTGGCTTTTTTCAGTAAAGAATGCATTTAAAGTTATGTTTATATTTCCCGTTTCCGGATTTATATTGGTTGAATCAATAGAAGGTCTTTTCTATAAGTTAATTATCATATTTAATTATTCAAATCCTCTGATATTGCGATGCTAAATTCAATTAATTATTTACCTCCTCCACTGGAAATGTATGCCTCTGGAAGGCAGCATGAAAATCTTCAAATAAAGGAGATATGCTATCTTCATTTATCCAGAAGCAAAGTGACATAGTACCCAGAAATAAGGCCATTTTCCATAAACTAACAAAAGTGTATGTAAAATATCTGGTTCTCATTAAGGAGTCTTTCATTGATGCCAGTCCTCTAATGAAACCTGAAATAATAATCGATCTCGGTTATTCTGATTTTCGTATTTAGATTTAGAAATTTCAGAAAATTCTCTATTTACCAAATGGTGAGTCGACATCCACGAAGTTTTCCCACCATCCGAATGAAATAAGAAAAGCAGCAATCGGTAAAATCCAAGGCTTGTCATCTGACCCTTGAGGAGAAAATATCGGCCAGACAAATAAAGCAGTCACTTGTGCAACTATAGCGAAAACATCGGCCACACATTTTACTATCCACTGGTCATCGTAGCCTCTTGATAGCATCCCTAAAGGCATACAGTTCATTTTCATTTGATATACATGCATTACAAATAAGTTTGAAAAATAAAATGCGGTCGGTCTCATGTCATTAAAATTATGAAACTGGATATACGTGACCTACCAAAAACTGCAGGTATAATGCAAACCCCATTAGTTATCATAAGCGCTTTAAGGATGTCCATGGAAGGCAAAACAGCATACACCAACAAACCTAGTCCAATAGTGTGTAAGGACTGAAAAATAAAATATGAATTTGACCTTCAGATTTACAACACACCACAATAGCTTTATATTGCAGATGAGAATGAGTTGGCTGATGAAATTGAAGTGAAGACTTACTTCGAAAATCATTGGAATTGCAAATTGCAATATTGTTGGTGCATCTTGTCCTTTAAATACCCATATTCTTGCAGATCTCAAGAAAACAAAGATTTCTGGTACCATAAACACAAAAAGAATGGCCCAGTACCAGGATATACGTTCAAGTGGGTCTTTGGGGTCCGAATGAGCTACGAATTGTCTGTCCTTTCCTAGAAGAATATAGTATATGCTTGTGAAATAAATACTATTATTTTCATTATAAGTACAATTAAATTGTGTAATGCTGGCTTACCATAATTTTTGTTGCAGTAAGGTAGGGTTCTGGAAGGTTTTAACTGAGAGGTCATAAGAAATGTGATACATTTTGAAAGTACTCCACAAGATAGGACGACGAGAAAAGTTATCAAATAGGTCAGTATCTACATCAAAAATAGAATCGGTCATATATTTATAAGCGTGAGTGGAAATGTTTGTTGCTTCATTGTGGGTATATAAACATTTTAGATAAAAGGGATAAATTATACACTTATTTGACACGGAATGAGTGAATGAGATGCTAGATTTTCATAATAATTAAGCTACATTTACATGTACTACAATTTGTATATACTAGAATTCTTACTTTGAGAATTTTTATTATCAGAAGATAAAACGTTTGATCCTCTACCAAATCATTATCAGCATCTGGAGGAAGAATTTGGAAAATATCCCAATATTTTGTCACGCTTTTTCTGTAATGCATCAATTTCATTAGGTTACTTACTTAGGTTAATTACTTCTGGTTTTTCAGCGATTAGTTTATAAGTAAATTCATAATGTAACTCAAATGTAATGTCTATTCTTACTTCCGCTCCTGTTCGGCCAAAAGTTCTTCTTCGTCACTATTGTCATCGTTGTTATTCATGGTGCTGAAAAATGCTTCTTTTAAATGGCACTTGTCAGTGGGAATAGGAATCAAATTGAAGTGTCATCAGATCTAGAAATTTATTATATAAAAATATAATCGTTCTTGAGAGAGTTTGAATTCAGAGCGTCACGTGCACCTCAAAAGTTAATAACTATACCGAAGTAAAATGTGGGATAAAATTCTACAAAGAGTAATGTCTTCAATTTTTGCATTAATAACTAAATTCATAAGTTAGGTATTGCTGTAGGTACCTATTACTGACACTACTCTAAGTGTGGACGCAATATGAGATGTAAAAGATTGATTGAACTATAGTCAGAGAAATAATTGATTTCTCTTCATCAATACTATCCATCACTACGGACAGTTTACCTAAATATTCAAGGTCTTTTCAATTTAGGTTCCTTTACATAACTATGTACTGCAAATTAAAGCTACGGAAATCAGTACAATGGTATTTTAATAGCATTTGCAATGAAACATACTATACCATAAATATGATTACAATAAGCACTAATTGTCAATTGATATGATAAATGAGTACAGGCTTATAATGCGCATTGATATGGATGCGGATCCTGATTGGAATTCCTACTACACATACGCATTCCCAATAATATTTGCATAAAATACTAACCACTACAACCTCACTGACATCATTTTCGAACATTCGATTCCATGCATGACAGTTAATTTTGGTAATTGAATAAATCTGATCATACACATCCCTATCTGAAAGTTGAAAAAAATTATGTTGGTAGATTGGAACTGGATTGGAACTTTAGCTATCAATTATTTTCGATATTGTGAGTTCGTTGTCAAATAACTTCAAGCTATCATCATCTACCCTTCCGTCCTCAATAACAGTTTTCCGATAAGGAACACAGGAGATAAAGGACACGGTGCTTACCTAAGTAAACTAAATGATGGCATATTATAATTTACAGTACAATGCAATAAATTACCTAATACATTGTTAAAAAAGTTATGATGATGACAATCCGGGTCTCTTACGACTTGTGTGTATGCCAGTAGTACAAACATTTTCGTAAAGCTGAGTAAAAGTTTTATATCGTTTTTATCAGCTTAAAAAGCAACGAGTGTTATGTAACATGGACTATTTCAACATTACTATTTCAATTCCCATACGCACCATTCATGAAAGGAGCTTTCATGGAACTTTTATGATTTATGACATCTGTAATTAACAAATGTTTAGATAGTTACCTATTGTATAACTCACTTTTTAAAAAAATGTAAACCCCCTTCCATTTACTTTCAATTTGACAAAATAGGCATAAAAATGTCGTGAAAAGTCGGGGGGATAGTTGGGGTAATGGGATAGCGTGTTTTATTGCTTCTCGCTTAAGATCCATAATTAAAACAATAGAACAAATTATTATGCTATACATGTTGTAGTTAACTATGCCACTGCACTGGACTGATAGTGGTGACTGGTCGTCTGTATGGCTTAAAATCTCAACCCAACCTTGACCATTCAAATAACGTTTGGTATGCCCAAACAGTATGAAGATGTGTTCTTAGTATATGAATGCACATATATAAATAATTAAGACAGAAAATTAAACTACTAATAAATCTACAAACCTTAGGAAAAACTTGTTCCTCCTTGATATTGATTATTTCAGTGAATGTTTCTTTCCAGATTGAATGATAGAAATAAGTAATTAAAAAAATACAGTTCTTGTATTTCCGGACAATTTCTTTCCTCTTTCACCGTCTTTGTAATACTGATACTAGCTACACAACCAAATCCAGCTAAAAGCCATTCTTTTGTCAAAGGCTAATTTAATTAGCTACAGAGAACTGTTATCTGAAGATATGGACGTAGAAATGACGTGTTGGGCTATATTGATGCAATTAAATAACATGTATATGGTATGATTCCTTTCATGGCTCATTATTTTCAAATTATTCCAGGGTGCAAAATAGATTACTTATTTGCATTTCTCCAGTATAATAGGAATACCGAATAGATAACTGCCTTATCAGACTACAATATAGTAGTAGTGTATTATTGATTGTCCCTCACATACAATCATATCAATTACCTTATCAGACTATCTACTCGGTGTAGATAATCAGACTGATTTTTTTATTAATTAAATGAAGGCAATTAATTTTCTATGAAACTACAGTGTTAATTTAGCTTTCATTATCTCATTGTCGGCAATGACGAATGTTGTATGGACCTTGCCATTTTGACTAGATAGCGTCAATTATATAGAAATGTCATAATATCTGATTCTTCCCCAGAATTAAGAGTGATCACACATAAGTAAAAGGAATAATTCTGGGAACAAGAAAGTTTTTACTGGATAAGTATATAAAATAGTTTGTGATGGATGTATGTTAAGGTCATTTTGGAATGAATTTTGATAGATTATTTCTTTCAGAGATCAAATCAATGCTTTGCAAAGACAAAGGAATAAATAACGTTGTACATAACACTTGGGAATGTAATTTTTGGCTTTTAGTTACTCAATTGGTATTGGTGTCGGTATCATGGAAAGCGATAAACAGTAGCAACTTAGAACTAAAACGGTATCAAGTACAGATAGTTACGCGGGTGAATACCATGTATTGATAAGCCGTCAGGGCGTTTGCCTTCAATTCAATGTTTTACGTTGTTGTTAGTCTTTATTAAAACAAATGACAGATTGAATCTGTTTAGAATTGAAATATATTTATTCAGTATATCTATTTTGCGTAAATACAGACAAGAGTTTAAAGGAAATTGTAATTGAAGCGAAATGTAAAGGTTTATTATCGGTACGCAGTAATTGGTAGGTTAATTGCATAAGATAGCATTTTGGTTAGGAGTAGTTAGTTTACAATGGCAAACTGCGTCATTTAAATACGCTACATGTGATATCGTATTCAATCGATCATTAATCATATTTTTAGGTACTTATTTTCCCAATTTTCAACTGATAACAACGACTTTATTGCAATTTCCCCGTGAATCTTTCTTTTGACCAGGTAGGCAATTAGTACCGAGATTGCTACTGGCATTGTTATCTCTGGAATTTCTGTTGCACGTCATTCGGAGATTGCAAGTCGGGGAGTACTCATTCCATTTTACAGAAAGTACTTCTTCGGGATGTGAGCAATAGCCAATTGTGTTGGTTCGATAACATTCCCCAAGTCTTTCAAACCAGAATTCCTTTCGTGTGGAAGGAGCTGCAGCTTGTTCTCTTAAACAAGGATTCAATTGACAATCCGATCGCATATTGTCAATAAAAACAAACCATTCGTCCTTCTCGCAAGGACCCTATACATATCACATAATAACATCAATTAAATTAGATGCTTAAAGACTCTCAGATTCCAGAATTTTCCAGAATTCGAACATCTATAGGTAGCAGAATAATGTTATTACCAAATTAATGAACTTTACCTGATCATTCACGAAATAGCAACGATTATCGGGTTCATGGTAAATCAGAGGGCGATCACATTTGTAATAAAAATTGCAGTCACAGTCTCCGTACTCCGTGTCACCAACTCTGTAAAAGAGCATTAATTCTCCACATGGTCCTATTCCAGAAAAATTAATCACTCTTAAAGAAAATATTCAATTTATTCATTTTATTTAATTGTTTTACCTCTTTCGTCAATGTGATAGCATCTTTGAGACTCGTTATGATAACGGTACCATTTCATATTGGTAATGTTATCATTGTTCAGATTTTCAGGGCATAATTCAGTCGAAGTCTCCAATTTTCTAAGAGATAGTCAAAATATTATTATTCAAATCTCTCCACTTATTAATTAGTAACACAATAAACTGAAGCCGACAGACGGCAGAATTATGTGCACCTACATGCTTACGAAATAAGTAATTATAATTTTTGTTGCTAGAAATTACATGACATGTTATTTTGCAACTTTTTTTTCCTTCATGATACTTTTACTTACGGATTATTTACTCCATTGGTATTCGGTGTAGTAGTTCCTGGTCCTACGACTAGTCTGCCTAGAGGAGTAGCCAAAGATGTGATAAAAATCCCGAAGAATGTAAGAATGAACACAATTGGTTTATTCCTACATGGAAATAAATTCATCTTCAATAGATTTCAGAACCTAGCACTGTACTTAAGAATCATTTGTAGGAATGGTGTTTACTTAACTAGTGGTAAAATATACTAAAATAATTTACGAAATATTCATCGCTCCTGTCTAGAACCTAACACTGTACTTAAGAATCATTTGTAGGAATGGTGTTTACTTAACTAGTGGTAAAATATACTAAAATAATTTACGAAATATTCATCGCTCCTGTCAGTCAACTTTCTTATAGAATAAAAATGAAATTGTGTAGTTGACTTTTTGTATGTAAGTTGCAGTGTAAGGTCTACAAAAAATCTGTGGATTCTGGTGGACTAGAATTTGTTATGTAACACGCAATAGGAGCAGACAACATACTGGCTCTGTAAATAGAGCAATTAACCAATCATAGTCTACCTGTGCACACATAATAACATTCTTTATAATTCCTTATATACTATGTACAAAAGGATTATATAACAAACTGTAAGAACAAGATCAGCAACACATTCTCAGAATCTACCTGCCAACTATCGATATTACAGACTTTCAAAGTGCAAGGTGCAATGGGGTTTGAGTATTTGCTTATTTGAGTATAATCTCTCATACTCTTACTTATTGCATGTCATTTCTATAGGACAGTAACAAGTTACCTCAGGTTATCTATAAGACTTTGGTAGGTACTTGACTTATTTCTTATTAAACACCACTCGAGCTGGGTTCATGATACAAGGTAATATATTATTTTACCTCCAACTATATCTACAGCAAATATTATATACTCGATTTATTTTGTTTACTAAATTTTTATTAGCAAACCTTTAAACATTATGCAAAATACCATAAACTTTCGCTCATTATGTGAGCTCTCATAGAAAATAAATATTTATCCCTACCTGCCGTTTCATTCTAAATGTATCTACGTACGTGTATAATGTATACTACCGTATAAGTAAATGATATGTTAAATAATGTTATGTTCATTTCATGAGATAAATAAGTATTATTGAAAGATCTTTGCATGTTGATAGCTACCTGTTGTTTGCTATTGGAAGACAATTATAATACTTGATCTTGTGAACAGATGCAAACGATAAGATCAGCTAAAGATTCAGGTATTGAGGGTTCCACATTGATTATAAAGCTGTACTTTGAGATGAGACATTTATATTTATAAAAACTTCTATTTGTGCAAGCAAAAAAACTTCTAGTAATCTATTGCCTACCCAAAAAGTGCCAATAAGCAAAGGTAGAAAAGGTGATTACACATAAAAGGTTATTCGTGTATTATTTTTATCAAAAAAATTAAATGACCCTGTTAGGAATAAAAGGGCTTAAGGTTGAGTTATTGAAGATCTTATCTTGTACAGATTCGCTACTGACTATTTGCGTACCCATCATTATGTGCCATAGATAGAATGTAATAGGGTGTTACTATTAACACTCCATTATGTGGTTGAGAATAAACATGCAAAAGTGATAAGTGGAAAACAAAGAATCAACTTTATTAAATATATCACTTAAGGTAACATGCAACAGGTAGTGTTAATTAAGCGTATTTGTACCAAGTCACTCACATAGATCATGCATCATTAAAATGTGTCCCGGTTACAAAATAGACAGTGGATATTATTTGGCTTCACTGTCACTTCTAACAACTCAGAAACATTTTTGTTCACACCCGTCAGAGGTAATAATGCTCTTCGACACTTCCCCATGAAGTCTAATCTCTGGCCAGGAAGACATCTTAATCTTTGGATATCCCGTGTCTTGTCACATACTGCAGCTTCAGTACAAATAGGACGGTAATGAGTGTCCATATTGAAAAGCATCTCATCTGGATTGGTACAAAACCCGCGAGTGTATGTTCGAAAACATTTTCCTTTGTAAGAAAACCAATATCTACTGTCATACGACGGCAATTTGTTTTCTTCTTCACTGCACAAATTTCTTCTACACACAGGGTTAAGGTCAAATCCAAAAACAAGCCACTTTCCTTCTCGGCATGGGCCCTAGATATTTAAAAATGTTAAGATAACCCCTGAATACTCTGCATAGAGAGTGTATAAAGATAAAAATTACCTGTTCATTGACATAGTAGCATCTCTTCTTTGGAGGCCAATATATTAGTGGACGGCCACATCTTTTCCTTAGGTCACAATCACAAACCCCGAAATCGTCGTTTTCAATTGTAAATGCCATCAGTTCCCCACAAGGACCTTAAAAATTAGATCACTAGAATCACCACTACATTTTTATTATTCTATTTTCATGCCCAAAGTGATATAAATGTACCTTTCTCTCCAACCATGTGACACCTTCCTGTCTCTCTATGATACCGATAAGGTCTGCCATCATCTATAGGATAATTTTGACAGTATTGTGACTGGTACCTGTATGAAATAATTGTCTCTTCTTTCAGATTTTAATTTACGACCTGTACTATTGATAAATTATGTAAACAAATGACTTACAGTTCGTTTTTAAAACGCTTCCTTGCAGACTCTGTAAAGTCTGTACAGGCTATTACCACTAAAAATAATAATGCTACCTTCATTTCCAGATGAAGATTCTTAAGATTTACTTTTCCAAAGTAGGTGTTAACACTTCAACCAACAAACAGAAACTGGTAATTTTAAGAAATCTTCTGACATCCGTTGGCTGTATAGAATGTATATTGGCAGAGCATGTATGACATTTGGGTGAAAGGATGATTTTTTAACATTTGTGTTATTTTTCGTGATCACTTTCGATTTCCTCATTAGGCATGTCATCCAAAAACCCATGTAGTGAAACTTGTGGTCAAGCATAATGGCAGTGAACTTGACCGTTCCTTCCTATACTGCTATCTCTCTGTATGTAATATCATGTATAGTATGTTCATATGCAATTATTATACATTGAAGTTTTGTATACCATATACGTACATGTTACACAGTTTTCTATGCAGAAATTTGTACATACATCAATGTACACATAACAATAAGAAAGCTTGGATAACATCCCCAACTATCTGTACTTATAGCTGCCTAATAAGTATAACCAGTTATGACTATTGTCGTATTGCACAGTTAAAGGATGTACATGTATGTAAGCACTTATATGCACATATTTATTTACTAACTACCACAATGTAGTTATGTGAGGTGAGTTAAGAAGCATGTAATAATATTCCGGCGGCATAATAGGTATTACTTCAATGACTCGTTTCCTTAAGTTATTTGCATACATTAAATTTCTCTATTCTACCCAATAAAAACATGTAATAAGATGTGTGCGGATGTTCATACGACAAATGGAAATTGCGATCAAGTAAAGTGCCCTTTGTACGTCTTTCCTATTTCTATTGTCATCTAGCATGCGGACTAATTACTACCACTTAAGAATGTTGTTGAATTTCGTTTGCTTGCTTTTCTTCAACATATTAGGTACATAGACATTTTTTATGAGTCAATTGTAGGGTCAATTGCCTTTACAAAAGTATTTTGATATTTAGAATCTATGTATATAAAATGGACAAAGAAATCCAATAAAATTGTTCTGCTGTACAATACCAAGGAAGTTAATACTTGGTTATCTGCTGTAGTATATCGCATGTGTCGTGGTGTACACCTGGAAGATTTCTGTCAGAAACTAGCTTGTAGGGCATCCATAATCAATAGAAGTACAAGTCAATAGTACTTTCTGTCACGTCGGTATCGGACCTTCTCATATTACTCATATGTTAATGGTATTCGTATTTTATATGGTTTATATGTCTGTTTTCAGTCTTTACCATCTGAGGGGCATTGCAAATCATTAGTGTAGGAACATAAAATAAAAGTCCATTTTATACTATATATAAGTACTGGCAGGGAATTGGTCTTTTACATCATATGAAGATACAAAATCCCACCTGACCGCTGCGAAGCTTACTGCATTAACTATTTTTGACTTTGACAGCATTTTTATAAATGTGCCAAGTAGTCAACCAACCAAGTAACTCAATTGAACTATTCAATACTGCAATTACTTTTTCCTCCATATGCAAATAAACACTGATAATAACATTTGTCGATAGGCAATATCCTATCCGTCGAACTCGGACTATCGCTGTGTGTATTTATTCACTTATCTTCACAATTTGTGTGTCGGTGTAATGCATATAGGTAAGCCACAGTTTTATATAGGCATACTTATCATAATTCATATTCTATACTCTTATCTTATACATAATGGATGTTCGCAAACACATTATTTTATTGATGAGACATCTGCATTTTGTGTTGTCAGTAGTCAATATTCAATATACTCACTCCGGTTTGAGTATCCTTACTGTTACTTCGCCTCTAATAAACTCTCTAAACTATACGTACTTACAGTACAATACATTTGTGCGCAGTAGGTACATATTAAAATTACAATAAACCAGGGGCAATTACCATAATAGATTGGTGTAGTAATTATGTATTTGTACATAATAATACATAGTTATACTACAAGCAGTTTCAAATTAGACTTAACTCAGGCAAATAACTGTGTTAGATAATTTATACTATCAGGTCTAAGTAAGTGAAGATAAGATAAACGAAAGTATACAAAAATGAAAATACGGCACTCGAAAATGGATTCTTTGGTGCTTCATCAGTTGACCTCAGGATTAGTTCACTACTAGTATCTTTATAATTTTAACCTCCGTCAAATCCTACAGCAAACCACATTTACATCAGTGTGAGCATACTTCACTAATATTGACATCATGGCTAATCACGAGATAATGACAAAATGACAACTGCATGATACATGTTTTATCGATAGGTACTGTTATATACTATCTATACGATATTTTATTCACATCTGTGTTTCGCAATGCTATATTTTTATTATGTCCAGTAAATCCCTATTGAAACATACCTTTAGTTCATACTGACAGTTACCTTGGTATGCTTTCACATGCAATTAACCTTATATTATTACCCATATACTTAGAACATTATACCTCACTCATGTAATATATTGTACCGTTTGACAAATTGAATTAACATTTAGTACTTTTGTAGATTTAGACGTAGTAGATTGAAGAACTGTCTATAAAAACTTTTCGTGTCCGCAATGTGTTATTACGTGCTATATTCTTGCTAACGTTGAAAAATGGATAACCTAGAGAACTCTACGGTGTATCACAACATCTCTGATAATTCAACTGAATACAATAGTCATGTAGTTGACAATTCCACCGAATTAGTGGACATTATAAATGTGAAGAAAGATCAAATTGGATTTTGGGTGGGAGTAGGACTTTCCGTATTTTCAAGTGTTTTTATAGGTGCTAGTTTTATAATCAAGAAGAAAGCTCTTCTCAATTTGAGCAATGCTGGCAGAAGAGCCAATCAAGGAGGTTATGGATATCTTAAAGATTTTTTGTGGTGGGCTGGACTACTGTCAAGTAAGTTTAATATTTCTAATAACGTATCATAAATAGAAATCTAACATTAGATTGCAAATTAATATTTAATGGTATGTTTCAAATGTTGCAGTGACAGTTGGAGAAATAGCCAATTTTGTTGCGTACGCATTTGCTCCCGCCTCTTTAGTGTCAACACTGGGAGTTTTGAGTGTTTTTGTCACAACAATTTTAGCGTCCAAGTTTTTAAATGAGAAACTTAATTTTCTTGGAAAGGTACTACCTGACTACTCAACTATATCTTACTAATGGAAGTTTTCTAGGAATTTTTTACCTGTTTTTTTCTTTGAAAACGATCATTGTTCCTTTTGATTTCTTTTCAGATAGGTTGCTACCTTTGTGCAATAGGGTCCACAATTATTGTTCTTCACGCTCCAAGCGAAAAGGAAATTGTGAGCATGGATGACCTGATGTTGAAAATTAGCAATGCAACATTCATCATCTATGTCAATTTTGCTGTGGCATTAAGCGTCATGTTGATTTATCACTTTAGACCTAAATACCCAGGTGATCTTTGAATTCTACTTCCAATTCATTTTAATTAGTCATAGAAGAATCTTTTATTATTAGCCAAGACTTATGCATATTGCAAGTTATAACAGTGACTCAACATTTTTGTAAATATAGCCACATCAACAATAACTCTCCTTATATGGATTGGAGTGTGTTCTCTAATCGGATCCTTAAGTGTCATGTCTGCAAAAGGATTTGGACTTGCATTAGTTACAACAATTTTCGGTACACGCAATGAATTGACACATTGGCTCACATGGTTTTGTGTCATCACTCTTGTGATATGCATTTGTGTGCAAATGAATTTTTTAAACAAGGTAAGAGACTGCATTTTTATCCTTATCTGTAATTTCTAAGACGTCATGTCGACTTCAGATACTGCATTCGATATGATAACACAGAGATGTACGATGAATAAATTGTATTTTTGGAAATAAATTAACAGGCCCTGGACACTTTTAATACTGCTGTGGTCACACCGATTTACTACGTATTTTTTACCACTTGTGTGATAATTGCGTCTGCTATTCTCTTCAGGGAATTTGACTTCGTCACCATAGAAGATTGGATAGGATTAATCTGCGGATTTTCATTGGTTCTCACTGCAATTGTTCTACTGCACTTCTGCAAACAGTATGATATATCTGTGATGAAACTAGCCAAACAGATAAGTTTTGTACATGAGGGGATAGACACAGACACTGAGTCTGAATCACACAATGAAGATCAAGAGAGTGACAGTTACCAAGAACAGCTTATCCCAAGTCATGATAAAGCGTCCTATGGAACACAAACTAAAATATGAAATGTGCTTACATTTTAATCATTTTACTGTTTTACAGACTTATAGATACAGACAGACTATATAGCTATTAATGTTACCTTTGCCCATAATGATATTTTGTTACTTAAACTGCTTAATAATATTGTGTAAGCCTAACAATATTTTCGGTTATTCACGGTTCAAACACTTTTGTTATATGTTGCCGTGTTATAAATGAATGTATTTCATATAGTACCTGCCTGCATTTTTTAATGTGCAAATGACACTTCACTTAATTTTAGAAATATTTTCATTGTTATTACTAAAGAAATAGTATAAGTACATTTTCCTAAGAAACAGGTATTTATCAATTATAGACCAAATCATTGGTAAATCTTATCAAGTTGACCATCAGATTGATCTGTTTTTGTACCGAATTGAACACATGTTTAGATACTTACTTTTATAATGGTGTGCCACCAATCGGGTTATCTTATAATAAGTAAATGTGTTCGCTACACCAATTCTATCTGAAAGTCAAAGTTAATCAACTTTTTAAATGTTTGAAAATTGCGATCTTATATCTGGTATATTAAAGTACAAAGATGCTGTTGCATCGTTTCATTGTTTGTTTTAAAATAGTGGTTTGAAGAGATCGCTTTATTACACACTAATTGTATCAATTATTGAGTTTTTCATTAATGCATTAACTCACAAGCAATAAAGTTGTGGGATAAGATTATAAAACATACCATAATACAATATACATACATACATACATATTATCTCTCTTTGTAGAGTACATGCTTATCCATAGCACAAGTGCCATATGTGAACCAAAATTTTGCAATTTGTACAACTCGTATATGAGGCTACAGTTGTATAAAATAAATCTTGGAATTTTGTTTGTATTTTGAAAAAAAGAATCACTATATTTTCTGTAAACGAAACTATATTAGTTTACTGATTGTTTACTGTACCTGCGCTCACCATTCATGTTTTGCCTTTGCTTTCAAAATTGCGTTATAATTAACAAGTGCTAGAAACTGGTAAGGTTAATTAATGCATGTGTTTTAGAGTTTATTAATGTGCAGTAATTTATTATTTATTAGCCTTCGTACTGCACATGATGCCACCCTGGTATTTGAATACTTTTATTGCTATTTGTAAGCAACAACTTTAATTGAGTGATTATTGAACGTAAATACTTTTTAATCTGAAAAACAAATGTGCTCAATTTTTTAGCAATTTAATGGCATTGCTATGTACTATTAATAGTACTAAGTGTAAGATAACTCTTTTTTCCACTGCAGATAATATGTACTTTATTATGATTATTTTAATAACGATACTTCATTCTTTTGTAAGCGTACATTGGTAAACCAGGTTTCAGAACCGACATCACGACATTTTGAATGTACTACAGATAATCGAGATACACAGACACGAATTCTGTTCATATATCTG